>WNWK01015173.1:0-48750 GCA_009830355.1 Cherax destructor
ACCTTTTACTAAAAACTTTATTTACTCACTCACTGGTACATTCCTCATACACTTCCTTTTTCCCCACTAACACTGGTGATATCACTACAACACTGGTGCTTACCTCACCCTGGCTTACATCACTTTTAAAAGGTGCTATACATTCACTAACCTGGGTTACACTCATCTTGTTCCCCAAAACTGGGCTATCCTAACACTGGTTATAACAAACGGGGTTTTCCTAACACTTGTAACACTTCAAACTGGTGCTATACCCAAACGGTGCTCCCTAAACCGGTGCTATCCTCACTGGGGTCATCACTAACACTTGCTTACCTAACCTGGTGCCATCAAAAACTTTAAAACTGGTGCTATACAAAACCTGGTTTTTATTAAAACCGGGGTTTTACCAAAAATGCAACTCCATACTTGCTTCCTCAATAAATGGTGCTATACACTCAATAACAATGGTGCTAATTTATAAACTGGTGATATCACTTACACCGGCCCCCCACTAACACTGGTGTATCACTCCTAACCTGGGTTCTACTAAACTGGTGTCCTCTCCTGGGTTCACCCCACCCAACCTGGGCCAATCCTAAATGGGTTACAATTTACTAAACTGGTGATACTCCCAACACTGGTGTATACCTCACTAACACTTGTATACACTCCTTTAAAACGGGTTTTCACCCCTAACACTGGGTTCCTACTCCTGGTGTTCCTCACTAAACTGGTGATAAAACCTAACACTGGTCTTAAAAATCACTAACATGGGATATACCTCACTATGGGGTAACCCATAAACGGTGTATCCTCATAACACTGGTTTTTCACCAAACCGGTTTCCCCCCCTAAATTTGGGGTATACCTCAAATGGTTTTTACCTCCTAAACTGGGGTATCCTCATAAAATTTTGTTCACTAACCTGGTAATCCCCACCAACCTGGGATTAACACTGGTGTTTACTCCTAAACTTGTGATATCCCTGGTGTATCAAACACTGGTTTACCTCAACATTTTATTACACTCCTAACTTGGTGTATACATCACTAAATTGGTTATACCTACTAACACTGGTGAAAACCCCAAACTGGTGATATCCTCACTAACATTTGGGGTTTTACATACTAACATTTGGGGATATACACTCACTAACACTGGTGTATCACTACAACACTGGTGCTATACACTCCTAACCTCGCTGCCCCTTTGGGAACATTCAAGGCGGGGGAAAGCTGAACTCGAAAAAGTGCAGAACCTTCATGGGACCATAACTGCGATAAAAACCCCCTCAATTATTTGGGGAAAGTTGGTTCCTAAACCTGTACTCTAGAACGCAGGGGGAGAGATACAATAAAGTGGAAAATTCTCGAGGGATTAGTACCAAACTTTCACACGAAAATCACTCCCTACGAAAGCAAAAGACTCGGCAGGCGATGTAACATCCCCCCAATGAAGAGCAGGGGTGCCACTAGCACGTTGAGGGACAACACAATAAGTGTGAGGGGCCGAAGATTGTTCAACTGCCTCCCAGCAAACATCAGGGGGATTACCAACAAACCCCTGGTTGTCTTCAAGCAGGCACTGGACAGGCACCTAGAGTCGGTACCTGACCAGCCGGGCTGTGGTACGTACGTTGGACTGCGTGCGGCCAGCAGTAACAGCCTGGTTGATCAGGCTCTGGTCCATCATGAGGCCTGGTCACAGACCGAGCTGCAAGGGCGTTGACCCCTGGAATTCTCTCCAGGTAAACTTCAGGTGATATACACTAACACTGGTGATATACACTAACACTGGTGTTATATACTCACTAACACTTGTGTTATACACTAACACTGGCCATATACACTCACTAACACTGGTGCTATACACTCACTAACACTGGTGCTATACACTCACTAACACTGGTGCTATACACTCACTAAGACTGGTCTGTCTTGTGGTTAAAATCCAACTGTAGTGAGTGGTTCTCCGCCCTCTCGCTTATTATTCTTCTGTTGTTTATAACCACTCTGAACGTACTGCTAATATCTTGATGATAGGAATATAGGGAACTAATAAACTACCATTTTGTGTGTACCTTTGTTTTATTTAAAGATGATTGTTCCTTGTATGGAGGAGTGATTTATGTGAAGGTATAAGAAACCTTCCCAGCAGAGCTGTCTTCCAAAATATAAGCTTTGTGTAAATAAAAAAAAGAGGGTTGGACAGAGAGGCTGGGACAGATAGACAAGGGAAGGGTGAGAGAGAGAGAGAGAGAGAGAGAGAGAGAGAGGAGAGAGAGAGAGAGAGAGAGAGAGAGAGAGAGAGAGAGAGAGAGAGAGGCAAGGGAAGGCCGAGAGCGGCTGCGTGATCTGGCAGAAGGTATAGTCACTTGTCAACCCGTCGGCTATGTAGGGTCGTCTGACCACAAGGCTGTTTTTACGACACTTAATATCCCAACAGTACGAGGTGAGGAGTCCACACGCACAACCTGGCTATGAGAAAGAGGTAATTGGCCAACCCTTTGCTCTGAGCTCGCCACCACCAGTTGGAATGCTCTTCTCCAAGGTGATGTTGACAACCAAGTGAAAGCCTTCACTGGACACATCCTTAATCTACAACAACAACACGTCCCTCACCGGCAGTATGTGACGAAGCCTACAGATCAGCCTTGGTTTGGCTTTCGTTGTAGAGAGGCTGCTACTGCTAAGTACAAGGCTTGGCGATGGTTTTAGGCCGTATGATTCATTCTGAGGAGGATACCAGTGAACTCCAGGAGGATTTGGACAAATTAATGTCTTGGTCTGAAAAGTGGCAGATGAAGTTCAATGTGGATAAGTGTAAGGTACTAGACCTTGGTAATGAAAATATCCCTCGAAATTATAAACTAGGTGAAGTAGAGCTTGATCATACAGAATGTGAAAAAGACTTGGGAGTCATGGTAAGCAGGAATCTAAAGCCAAGACAACAGTGCCTAAGTGTGCGCAATAAGGCTAACATATTACTAGGATTTATTTCAAGAAGTATAAGCAACAGAAGTCCAAAAGTTATTTTACAGCTCTATACATCACTAGTGAGACCTCATTTGGATTACGCAGCTCAGTTTTGGTCTCCTTACTACAGGATGGATATAGATTCATTGGAGAACATACAAAGAAGAATGACTAAAATGATTTACAGTATAAGAAATCTCCCGTATGAAGATAGACTTAGAGCGTTGAATCTCCACTCTCTGGAGAGACGTAGAATGAGGGGAGATATCATTGAGGTGTACAAGTGGATGATGGGCATAAACAAAGGAGATATTAATAAAATACTGAGGATATCGAACCAAGTAAGAACCAGAAATAACGGATTTAAATTGGATAAATTTAGATTTAGAAAGGACATAGGCAAGTACTGGTTTTCGAACAGAGTTGTAGATGCGTGGAACAATCTTCCGAGTACCGTGATAGAGGCTAGGACCTTGGGTGGCTTTAAAAAGAGATTGGACAAATATATGAGTGGGAGGGGCTGGGTTTGATTGGTGTCGTGAGTACGGGAATAAATTCTTAGGTAGTGGTGGTTTTGATATGGACGTGCCTTGTATGGGCCAGTAGGCCTTCTGCAGTGTTCCTCCATTCTTATGTTCTTATGTATGGTATAAATGACATCCTACTACATATAACAGGAACTTGCACAAGCAAGCCTGTAGGCATATGGGTGAAGTTCAAAAGTGGGCCATCTCTAAATGGGAGGTGGACACAAAAAGAAAGCTAGCATCAGGTAGAGTGGGCTCCAAAACCTGGTGGTCCCTGGTCAAGGACAGACAAGGTTATCTGCTTGATGAACTTATTCCACCTCTAAATCGACATGATGGAACCACCTCTACTAGTAGTCAAGAGAAAGCGGACCTCTTTGCCGAACACTTTGCTACCAAAATGCAGGTTCCTGATCCAGGAAGGGACCCTCCTGGGCTAGCTGCAAGAACTGTGTCAAAACTGTCAGTGGTCACAATAAGGCAGGAGGAGGTGCATCTTCTTTTCAAATCGCTTGACCAAGTTGAGCCCAAGATTGCTGAGTAGATGTGCAGACCAGCTAGCAACACCTCTAATTCGCATCGTTTAGCACTGCCTAGTACAGTGTAAATGGTCTTCTCTGTAGAAAGAGGCAAATGTAGTCGCTGTTCACAAAAGAAGAGCAAAGCAACTACAGAGCAGTGTCACTCCTGTCAATCACTGACAAGATCCTTGAGACAATAATTTCAAGACGAATGACAGTTTTTTGACTACCACTCACTAATTTGTGACCGTCAATATGGCTTCAGGAAAGGTTATTCTGCTGCTGATCTATTGTTAAACCTCTGCATTAAATGGCACCAGTCACTGAAAGAATCCAAAGTCAGCTGTGTTGTAGCACTGCACATTGCTGGTGCTTTCGACTGAGTGTGGCACCAGGGCCTCTTGGCAAAACTGCAAGCACTGGGAATATCAGGCTCTACACTATGTCTCCTCAGTGATTACCTTCATACTAGATCTCTAAGGGTAGTTCTCAATGGAGCAGAATCAGCAAGATATCCTATTAGAGCAAGTGTTCCACAAGGAAGTGTGCTGGGCCATTGTTGTGGAATGTCTACTTTATTGATCTTCATCTCATCCCAGAATCCCATGCATGTGCAGACGACTTATCCAAGAGAAAATGCCAGCTGCTCTAAGCTACATCAATCAACAGCTAAGAGCTCTATCAGCTTGGGGAAACCGATGGCAGGTAACATTTGCACATGAGAAAACACAAATGATGGTCTCTAGGCACCATGATGGTAATGCTGGAGCAGTAGGAAGTATGAATGGGAGAGTATTGGTACCTGGGGAAGAAGTTGATATCCTTGGGATGAAATTTGACTCCAAATTGACCATGAAGAACCACGTTGTAAATCTTACAAACAAGGCAGCCAGGAAGCTTACAGCACTTTGACGTGTCTCGCATCTGCTTGACAGTAGGGGTTGCAAGATTCTGTATGAGGCACAAGTACGCTCACACCTTGAGTATGCTCCACTTTCTTGGTTTGCCTGCCCCCCCATCTCATCTGCGACTGCTTGACAGAGTAGAGAACAGAGCAAGACGTCTCATCTCTCGCCTGGACCCATGCTGGATAGATCTGTCATTTCAGCAGAGCCTTCAACACAGGAGGGATGTGGGCGGCCTTACTATTATGTACAAGGCCAATATTGTCAAAGTACCACACTTGGCTCCACTTTGAGGAGAGCGAGAAGCATCTATACCACAAGACGGGCAGCAAGTAGCAACTTCACTCTGGCTGTGCCCTTCTCCAGAACATCACTTCATCTGAGATCATATATCCCCAGGATGACTCGAGTCTGAAACACATTCGTACAACTTGATCCTGGTCCCTACTTGTATGTTTCATAACAATAAAAATGCTTTCAGCTCTTAGCGTGTCACTAAAGTTAGGAATCCTTAACTCGTCATTAAAGATAGGGATCCTTAACCTAACCTTGTCAAACCCTGTTAAAAAAAAAAAGAGAGAAGGCCGAGAGCGGCTGCGAGAGAGGCAAGGGAAGGCTGAGAGAGACTAAGAGAGAGGGAGAATGAGAGAGACAGGTAAGGGAATGCTGAGAGTGACTAAGAGAAGAGAGGGAGAGAGTCAAGAGAAGGTCGATAGAGAGAATGGAAAAGGGGAGGCTAAGAGAGAGAGAGAGGCAAGGAGTGGCTGGGAGATTGAATGAAATGTAAACAGAGTTACGCGGGTTCTGCTGTCTGTGTCAATGTTGACACACCTGCACCTTCCAGTACACACCTGCACCTTCCAGTACACGCTTGCACCTCCCAGTACACACCTGCACCTCCCAGTACACATTTGCACCTCCCAGTACACACCTACACCTCCCAGTACACACCTGCACCTCCCAGTACACACCTGCACCTCCCAGTACACACCTGCACCTCCCAGTACACACCTTCACCTCCAAATATACACCTTTAGCTTAAAATACACATTTGTTCTTCCCAATACAGACTTGTACCTATCATTACACATATGCGCCTCCCAATACAGAATTGTACATCACACTACACACTTACAAATCCCACTTCACACCTGAAACACACTATACACCTGCAACTCACACTACACACCTGCAACTCACACTACACACCTGCAACTCACACTACACACCTGCAACTCACACTACACACATGCAACTCACACTACACACCTGCAACTCACACTACACACCTGCAACTCACACTACACACCTTCACTCTCCACTTCATACTTTTATCTCACTACACACATGTACCTTTCACTTCACACCAGCACCTCACAGTACACAGCTGCTCCTTTCACTTCACACCTGCACTTAATCCTGTTCCTCTATTTCAAACACAGGTGTAGTCTAGTGGCCTGCACACCTGGTTATAGCACGATAACCAAGGTATGAACGAGCATAAGGTAACAAAGAGAGCAATACTTATATTTCCCTTACCAAACAATAAGCAATGTATGTACAATATATCTACCTGGAGTCTACCTGGAGGGCATTCCGGGGATCGACGTCCCCGCGGCCCGGTCTATGACCAGGCCTCCCGGTGGATCAGGGCCTGATCAACGAGGCTGATACTGCTGGCTGCACGTAGTCCAACGTACGAACCACAGCCCGGCTGATCTGGCACTGACTTTAGGTATCTGTCCAGCTCCCTCTTGAAAACAACCAGAGGCTTACTGATAATGCCCCTTATGGCTGGTGGGAGGCTGTTGAACAGTCTTGGGCCCTGGACACTTATTGTGTTTTCTCTTAGTGTACCAGTGGCGCCCCTACTTTTCACTGGGGGTACGTTGCACCGTCTGCCACGTCTTTTGCTTTCGTATGGAGTGATTTCTGTGTGCATATTAGGGACCAGTCCCTCCAGAATCTTCCAGGTGTAGATTATGATATATCTCTCTCGTTTGCGCTCCAGTGAATATAAGTCTAGTGCTTCCAGGCGTTCCCAGTAGTTAAGGTGTTTGATGGAACTTATACGTGTAGTAAAGGTTCTCTGTACATTCTCTAGATCTGCAATTTCACCTGCCTTGAATGGAGATGTTATTGTACAGCAGTATTCTAGCCTAGAGAGAACAAGTGATTTAAAAATGATCATCATTGGCTTAGCATCCCTTGTCTTGAATGTTCTCATTATCCATCCTATCAGTTTCCTCGCAGATGTGATAGTGGCATTGTTGTGGTCCTTGAAAGTGAGGTCTTCGGACATTACCACACCCAGATCTTTCACATTACTTTTCCGCTCTATTGTGTGATTAGAGTTTGTAGTAGACTCAGTCTTAACTTCACAGCTTTTATTTCCTCATATTGTTCTCTGTTGCCCATTGAAAAACTTGGTTTATATCTTGGAGATTTGCTGTGTCCTCAATGAATAACAGTCTCATGCTGATCCTAGAATCATCTGCAAAGGATGATTCGGTGCTATGGTTTACATCTGTCTATGTCTGATATGAGAATGAGGAACAGGATAGGGGCGAGCACTGTGCCTTGTGGGACAGAGCTCTTCACTATGGCAGCATATGTACAATATATACAATATGTACAATATATACAAAGGACATGTACAATAAGGCAATACAAGCAAGAGACACTGTATGACCCGCCTTCCACTAGACTTGGAGGTTAAGTCTGTCAATGTTGATTCACAGTGTCCCACATCGCTTCACATTATAACCTAAGCACCTGGTTGGCTGGTTGGGAGGCAGCCTTTATGAGTGTGTAACTTACAGTGAATAAATGTAACATACCATTAGCATGCCCCAAACTCACACTACACACCTGCACCTCACACTACACACCTGCACCTCACACTACACACCTGCACCTCACGCTACACACCTGCACCTCACGCTACACACCTGCATCTCACATTACGTACCTGCACCTCACTGTATACACCTGCATCTTTCACTACACACCTGTACCTCACCCTTGTCACCTGTGACATGCATTACACATCTGTACCTAACACTACACACCTGCACCTCACACCACATCTGTACCTCACATTGCATATCTGCACGTCACACTACACATCTGCATGTCACACTACACACCTGCACCTTCCATTACACAACTGCACCGACCAGTAAAGATCTGCACCTCACTCTACACACCTGCACCTATCACTACACACCTGTACCTCACCCTTGTCGCCTATGCCTTGCATTACACAACTGTACCCAACACTACGCAACTCCACTTCTCGCTACACACCTGCATTTCATAATACACATGCTCCTCACAATACATACACCTCAGTATATACCTACACCTATAAGTAAACATCTGTTCCAAACACTGCACACCTGCACTTCACATTATAAGCTTTCATGTCATACCACACAACTGCACTTCGTATTACACACCTGCACATCATAGTACACACGTGCAAGTCACACTACACACCTTCCCCTTCTCTTACACACCTGCTTCACACTACACACGTGCATCTCACAATACACACCTTCACTTCATACATCTGTACCTCGCATTAAACATCTGCACGTCACAGTACACACCTGCACGTCACACTACACACCTGCACCTTCCCTACAAACCTGCACCTCTCAGTACACACCAGCACCTACCAGTACACACTTGCACCTACCAGTACACACCTGTCCCTACCAGTACACACCAGCACCTACCAGTACACACCAGCACCTACCAGTACACACCAGCACCTACCAGTACACACCAGCACCTACCAGTACACACCAGCACCTACCAGTACACACCAGCCCCTACCAGTACACACCAGCACCTACCAGTACACACCAGCACCTACCAGTACACACCAGCACCTACCAGTACACACTTGCATCTCTCGGAAAACACCTGCTTCTCCTAGTACACACCTACACCTCTCAGTATACCTGGAGTTTACCTGGAGAGAATTCCAGGGGTCAACGCCCCTGCGGCCCGGTCTGTGACCAGGCCTCATGTTGGACCAGAGCCTGATCAACCAGGCTGTTACTGCTGGCCGCACGCAGTCCAACGTACGAACCACAGCCTAGCTGGTCAGGTACCGACTTTAGGTGCCTGTCCAGTGCCTGCTTGAAGACAGCCAGGGGTTTGTTGGTAATCCCCCTTATGTAAGCTGGGAGGCAGTTGAACAATCTTGGGCCCCTGACACTTATTGTGTTGTCCTCAACGTGCTAGTGGCACCCTGCTTTTCATTGGGGGGATGTTACATCGCCTGCCGAGTCTTTTGCTTTCGTAGGGAGTGACTCTCGTGTGCAAGTTTGGTACTAATCCCTCGAGAATTTTCCACGTGTATATAACAATGTATCTCTCCCGCCTGCGTTCTAGGGAGTACAGGTTTAAAAACTTCAAGCGTTCCCAGTAATTGAGGTGGTTTATCGCAGTTATGGGTGCCGTGAAGGTTCTCTGCACATTTTCAAGGTCAGCAATTTCACCTGCCTTGAAAGGTGCAGTTAGTGTGCAGCAATATTCCAGCCTAGATAGAACAAGCGATTTGTAAAGTGTTAACATGGGCTTTGCATCCCTGGTTTTGAAGGTTCTCATTATCATTTTTCTAGCAGATGCGATTGCTACGGTGTTATGGTCCTTGAAGGTGAGATCCTTTGACATGATCACTCCCAGGTCTTTGACATTAGTTTTTCGCTCTATTGTGTGGTTGGAATTAGTTTTGTACTCCGATGAGATTTTAATTTTCTCACGTTTTCCGTATCTGAGTAATTGAAATTTCTCATCATTGAACTTCATATTGTTTTCTGCAGCCCATTTAAAGATTTGGTTTATGTCTGCTTGGAGTCTTGCAGTGTCTTCAACGGTGGACACTGTCATACAGATTCGGGTGTCATCTGCAAAGGAAGACACGGCACTGTGGCTTATATCCCTGTCTATGTCAGATATGAGGAAGAGGAACAGGATGGGAGCGAGTACTGTGCCTTGTGGAACAGAGCTTTTCACATTAGCTGCCTCAGACTTTACTCTGTTGACTACTACTCTTTGTGTTCTACATGTTAGGAAATTATAGATCCATCTACCAACTTTTCCTGTTATTCCTTTATCACGCATTTTGTGTGCTATTACACCATGGTCACACTTGTCAAAGGCTTTTGCAAAGTCTGTGTATATAACATCTGTGTGTACCTCTCAGTACATACTTGCACATCCCGGTATACACCTGCATTTCTCGGCACACTCCTGCGTCTACCATTGCACACCTGCACTTACCAGTACTCACCTAATTGTACTCACCTTATTGTGGTTGCAGGGGTCGAGACTCAGCTCCTGGTCCCGCCTCTTCGCTGTCCGCTACTGGGTCTCTGCTCTCCCTGCTCCATCAGCTTTATCATACCTCATCTTAAAATTGTGTATGGTTCCTGCCTCCAATATATCTTTCTCAAGACTATTCCTTTTCCTGACTACTCTGTGGCTGAAGAAATGCTTCCTAACATCCCTTTGACTCATCTGAGTCTTCAGCTTCCAGTTGTGTCCCCTTGTTTCTGTGTTCCTCTCTGGAACATCCTGTCGATTCCCCGCAGTATTTTGTATGTCGTTATCATGTCTCCTCTGACCCTTCTTTCCTCCAGTGTTGTTAGTCCTATTTCCCTCAACCTTTCTTCATAGGACAGACCCCTGAGTTGTGGAACTAACCTAGTCGCAAACCTTTGCACTTTCTCTAGTTTCTTTACGTGCTTGACCAAGTGTGGGTTTCAGACTAGTGCTGCATATTCTAGTATGGGCCTGACGTACACGGTGTACAGTGTCTTGAACGATTCCTTGTTAAGGTAACGGAACGCTAATCTTAGGTTTGCCAGTCGCCCATATGCTGCCGCAGTTATCTGGTTGATATGTGCCTCCGGAGACGTACTTGGCGATATACTCACCCCAGGGTCTTTCTCCTTTGCCGAGGTTTGTAGCCTTTGTCCGCCTAGCCTGTAGTCTGTCAGCGGTCTTCTTTGCCCTTCTCCGATCTTCATGACTTTGCATTTGGTGGGATTGAATTCGAGAAGCCAGTTGCTAGACCAGATGTCAAGTTTGTCCAGGTCTGTTTGAAGTCCTGCTTGGTCCTCCTCCAATGTGATTCTCCTCATTAATTTCACATCATCTGCGAACAGAGACACTTCTGAGTCTATCCCATCCGTCATGTCATTTACATATACCAAGAATAACACTGGTCCTAGGACTGACCCCTGCGGTACGCCGCTCGTCACAGGCGCCCACTGTGATACCTCATCACGCACCATGACCCGTTGTTGCCTCCCTGTGAGGTATTCCCTGATCCATTCCAGTGCCCTTCCTGTTATACATGCTTGTTCTTCCAACTTCTTTACTAATCTCATGTGAGGAACTGTGTCGAAGGCCTTCCTGCAGTCCAGGAAAATGCAATCAACCCACCCTTCTCTCTCTTGCCTTACCTCTGTTACTTTATCATAGAACTCTAGGACCTGCAAGAACACAAATGCACCTCCCAGTACTCACATGAACCTCCCACAATACACCTGCACGTCTCAATACACACTTGAACCCTCCCAAAGGAAGGGAAGGTTCAGCCGTTATATTGGTCCGGGGTTCGGACCTTAATGAATTTTGGAAAAACCAGAACTGAAACTCTTGGAAATGTTATGTTTAGGCTACAAACTTTGAGAAATATTTCCAAATATTTGTGTTAGGTTGAAAATATTGTTGACAATTCTAACTACAGCAGCGTCCGCAGGAAGATCTTTTAGGAGACTCCAACATATCAACAACTGTTAAGGTCCACTGTGTCTCAGGACCGACTTGTCGACTTAGCAAGACTGAGTATTGAATCAAGCATTGCCGGAGAAATTGATTTTGAAAGTGTTATTTCACTTTGAAAGAACTTATTAAACGTTTAAAAATTTAGGCTCTTGTATAGTTATGGGTCAACAAAAATGTTCAGAATCTATAAAGTATATGTATAAAGTATATGTATAAAGTATATGTATAAAATATATGTATAAAGTAAATGTATAAAGTATATGTATAAAATATATGTATAAAGTATATGTATAAAGTATATGTATAAAATATATGTATAAAGTATATGGATAAAGTATTTATGAAAGTTTACCTATGGTTATATTGAACTTCCAAGTCTCAATTTTGAGACATGCCTCGGCCTGACCCAAAGGGGCCTCGGCCTGACCCAAAGGGGCCTCGGCCTGACCCAAAGGGGCCTCGGCCTGACCCAAAGGGGCCTCGGCCTGACCCAAAGGAGCCACGGTCTGACCCAAAGGGCCTCGGCCTGACCAAAGGGCCTCGGCCTGACCCAAAAGAGCCTCAGCCTGACCCAAAGGGGCCTCGGCCTGACCCAAAGAGGCCTCGGCCTGACCCAAAGGGGCCTCGGCCTGACCCAAAGGGGCCTCGGCCTGACCCAAAGGGGCCACGGTCTGACCCAAAGGGGCCTCGGCCTGACCCAAAGGGGCCTCGGCCTGACCCAAAGGGGACCTCGGCCTGACCCAAAGGGACCTCGGCCTGACCCAAAGGGGACCTCGGCCTGACCCAAAGGGGACCTCGGCCTGACCCAAAGGGGCCTCGGCCTGACCCAAAGGGGCCTCGGCCTGACCCAAAGGGGTCTCAGCCTGACCCAAAGGGACCTCGGCCTGACCCAAAGGGGTCTCGACCTGATCCAAAGGGGCCTCAGCCTGACCAAAGGAGCCCCAAAGCAGTCTTGTATGTATTTGTAGGTCCTTCCTGCAAGTACACACCTGCAGCTATCAGGACACCAGCAACTACCAGTACACACCTGCACCTACTAGCACCCTCCTGCACCTACCAGTGCACACCTGCACCTCACAGTACACACCTTAAACTCGCACTATACACCTGCACCTCACACTACACACCTGCACCTAACATTGCACTCCTGTAAATGACACTACACACATGCACGTCACACTAGAAGCTTTCATGTCGCGCTACTCATCTGCATCTCATTTTACACATCTGTACGTCACAATGTACGTTTTCACGTCACACTACACACCTGCATCTCACACTATACACCTGCACCTCACACTACACACCTGCACCTTACACTATGCACTGTACGTCACACTACACACTACATGTCGCACTATACACCTGCACCTTCCAGTACTACATCTGCACCTTCCAGTACACACCTGCACCTACCAGTACACACCTGCACGTCTTTGTACTCACCTACATCTACTATCAGTACACATCTTCACCTCCCAGTGCACACCTGCACATACCAGTACACGCCTACCCCTCCCACTCTACACCTGCACTTATGAGTACACACCTGCCCCTCCTATTACATACCTGCAACTTCCAGTACAGACCTACAAATCCCAGTACTCACCTGCACCTCTCAATAAACAACTGTAAGTCACACTGCACACCTGTACCTTGCGGTAAACACCTGTACCTCCAAGTACAAACCTTCCCCTCCCAGCACACACCTGCATCTACCAGTACACCCTTGTACCTCCCATTACACACATGCACCTCACACTGCAAATCCCTCTTCACACCTGCAACTCACACCATTCACCTGCAACTCACACCATTCACCTGCAACTCACACTTCACACTTGTTCGTCACACTAAAATCCTTCACGTCACGCTACACACCTGCACGTCACACTACACACCTGCAACTCACACTTACCTTACCGTTGATGAGTTCAGAGAGTTTTTCCTGCTCTCAGAGTCTGGTGATGGACCAGGTTCGTCTGGTGTTTCCCTGGTCAACCAGGCTGTTGCTGCTGGTCTGCAGACCCACATATCTATCACAGCCTGGTTGATCTGGCACCTGGCCACTTCTTGAAGAATTCTACACATGTTCCAACAATGTTTCTGATATCTTCACTGGGTTTATTTTGCATTTCCTCCTATATCTCTTAATCTATTTTTTTTATATTTTTATTAACACATCGGCCGCTTCCCACCAAGGCAGGGTGGCCCGAAAAAGAAAAACTTTCATCATCATTCACTCCATCACTGTCTTGCCAGAGGGGTGCTTTACACTACAGTTATAAAACTGCAACATTAACACCCCTCCTTCAGATTGCCGGCACTGTACTTTCCCTCTCCAGGACTCAAGTCCGGCCTGCCAGTTTCCCTGAATCCCTTCATAAATGTTACTTTGCTTCCACTCCAACAGCACGTCAAGTATTAAAAACCATTTGTCTCCATTCACTCCTATCAAATACGCTCACGCATGCTTGCTGCAATTCAAAGCCCCTCGCACACAAAACCTCCTTCACCCCCTCCCACCAACCTTTCCTAGGCCGACCCCTACCCCGCCTTCCCTCCACTACAGATTTATACACTCTCGAAGTCATTCTGTCTCGTTCCATTCTTTCTACATGTCCAAACCACCTCAACAACCCCTCCTCAGCCCTCTGGATAATAGTGTTGGTAATCCCGCACCTCCTCCTAATTTCCACACTACGAATTCGCTGCATTATATTCACACCACACATTGATCTCAGACATGACATCTACACTGCCTCCAGCCTTCTCCTCGTTGCAATATTCACCCCCCATGCTTCACACCCATATAAGAGTGTTGGTATAACTATACTCTCATACATTCCCTTCTTTGCTTCCATGGACAAGGTTCTTTGTTTCCTCAGACTCCTAAGTGCACCACTTACCCTTTTACCATCATCAATTCTATGATTCACCTCATCCTTCATAGACCCATCCGCCGACATGTCCACTCCCAAATATCTGAATACATTCACCTCCTCCATACTCTCTCCCTCCAATCTGATATCCAATCTTTCGTCACCTATTCTTTTTGTTATCCTCATCACCTTACTCTTTCTTATATTCACTTTCAATTTTCTTCTTTTACACACCCTACCAAATTCATCCACCAACCTCTGCAACTTCTCTTCAGAATCTCCCAAAAGCACAGTGTCATCAGCAAAAAGCAACTGTGACAACTCTCACTTTGTGTTATATTCTTTATCTTTTAACTCCACACCTCTTGCCAACACCCGAGCATTCACTTCTCTTGCAACCCCATCTATAAATATATTGAACAACCACGGTGACATCACACATCCTTGTCTAAGGCCCACTTTTACTGGGAAATAATCTCCTTCCCTCCTACACACTCTAACCTGAGCCTCACTATCCTCATATAAACTCTTCACTGCTTTCAGTAACCTTCCTCCTATTCCATACACCTGCAACATCTGCCACATTGCCCCCCTATCTACCCTATCATACGCCTTTTCCAATTCCATAAATGCCACAAAAACATCTTTACCCTTATCTAAATACTGTTCACCTATATGTTTCACTGTAAACACTTGGTCTACACACCGCCTACCTTTCCTAAAACCTCCTTGTTCATCTGCTATCCTACTCTCAGTCTTGCTCTTAATTCTTTCAATAATAACTACCATACACTTTACCAGGTATACTCAACAGACTTATTCCCATATAATTTTTGCACTCTCTTTTGTCCCCTATGCCTTTATACAAAGGAACTATGCACGCTCTCTGCCAATCCCTAGGTACCTTACCCTCTTCCATACATTTAATAAATAATAGCACCAACCACTCCTAAACTATATCTCCACCTACTTTTAACATTTCTATCTTTATCCCATCAATCCCAGCTGCCTTACCTCTTTCATTCTACTCACTGCCTCACGAACTTCCCCTACACTCACAACTGGCTCTTCCACACTCCTACAAGATGTTATTCCTCCTTGCCCTATACACGAAATCCCAGCTTCCCTGTCTTCATCAACATTTAAAAATTCCTCAAAATATTCCCTCCATCTTCCCGATACCTCTAACTCTCCTATTTTTAACTGTCAAATCCATTCGTTCCAAAGGCTTTCTCAGCTTATTAATCTCACTCCAAAACTTTTTCTTATTTTCAACAAAATTCGTAGATAACATCTCACCCACTCTCATTTGCTCTCTTTTTACATTGCTTCACCACACTCTTAACCTCTCTTTTTTTCTCCATATACTCTTCCCTTCTTTGTAAAACCTCTCATATGCTAACTTTTTCTCCCTTACTACTCTCTTTACATCATCATTCCACCAATCACTCTTCTTCCCTCCCGCACCCACTTTCCTGTAACCACAAACTTCTGCTGAACACTCTAAGACTACATTTTTAGACCTACCCCATACATCTTCAGCCCCTTTGCCTATACTCTCACTAGCCCATCTATCCTCCAATAGTTTTTTATATCTTGTCCTATCTGACTCCTCTTTTAGTTTTTAAACCTTCACCTCTCTCTTACTTACTGCTTCTATTTTCCTTGTATCCCATCTACCTTTTACTCTCACTGTAGCTACAACTAAAAAGTGATCTGATATGTTGTTATGGCAATAATATGGGACGAAACCCCTCTAGCACATTCCAGGTAAACATTATGTATCTCTCTCCTCTAAAGTAAGTAAATATTTAAGACTTTAAGGTGTTTCCAGTAATTTAAGTGTTTTATCGGCTGTATGCGGACGTAAACGACTTCTGTGTTTGTTCCAGCTCCGATCTCCTCCCTGGAAAGAGGCCATCAACCCTCAGTAATATTCCAAATTAAAGACCACTAGCGATTGGAAAAGTGTCACTACTTGTATTATTACCCTTTTTATTGTGGCAACGTTTCGCTCTCCAGGAGCTTTGTCAACCAGATTATTACCCTTGTTTTGAAGGTTCTCATCACATACCAGGTCATCCTCCTGGCTGTCGTGACATTTGTCTACACACCTGCATCTCACACTACACACCTGCATCTCACACTACACACCTGCATCTCACACTACACGCCTGCATCTCACACTACACGCCTGCATCTCACACTACACACCTGCATCTCACACTACACACCTGCATCTCACACTACACACCTGCATCTCACAATACACACCTGCATCTCACACTACACACCTGCATCTCACACTACACGCCTGCATCTCACACTACACGCCTGCATCTCAAACCACACACCTGCATCTCACACCACAAACCTGCATCTCACACCACACACCTGCATCACACTCTACACACCTGCATCACACTCTACACACCTGCATCACACTCTACAAACCTGCATCTCATACTACACACATGCACCTTACACTACACACCTACATCTCACACTACACACCTGCATCTCACACTACACACCTGCACCTCACACTACACAGCCGCACCTCACACTACACACCTGCAACTCACACTACACACCTGCACCTCACACTATACACCTGCATCTCACAATATACACCTGCATCTCACACTACACACCTGCATCTCACACTATACACCTGCATCTCACACTGCACACCTGCACCTCACACTACACACCTGTACCTCACACTACACACCTGCACCTCTCACTATACACCTACGTCACACACTATACACCTGCATCTCACACTACACACATGCACCTTACACTTCACACCTACATCTCACACTACACACCTGCATCTCACACTACAAACATGCACCTCGTACTACACACCTGCACCTCACACTACACACTTGCATCTTACACTACACACCTGCACCTCACACAATACACCTGCACCTCACACTACACACCTACATCTCACACTACACACCTGCATCTCACTATACACACATACACCTCACACAACGCACCTATATCTCACTCTACACACCTCTCACCACACACCTGTACTTCTCAGTACACACCTGTACATCTCACTACACACCTGTACATCTCACTACACACCTGTACATCTCACTACACACCTGTACATCTCACTACACACCTGTACATCTCACTACAAACTTGTTCACGATATATATTACAATGGGGTCACCCTCCCCCAGCCTCCAGCAACGTTAACAAGCAATTAGGAAAAGTGACAGAGCTCTGGTTTCTCTGCCCCTTTACAGTATCTGATACTTCATTACACTCCAAACAACCACACTGACTTCAAAGGTACGTTTCAACTAATTACTCTGACATCAAAGCACCTCTTCATACAACAACGCTGCCGTCAAACGCATTAGCAATACCTAATCACAGGTTCCTGCACTAGCAAGCGATCGTCTACCCAACGTTGTGGTGTCTTCAGAGACACTGTTGTTCCATGCTCCCTTAAGAGAACCAGCGGCACTGAACCTTTCATCTGATGAAAAATATTCATCTCATTCAATTTCTCCAGGATATGTATAAACTAATGACAGCAAAGACTTTCTTATATTCCAAAATTAAGTCCTTACACAACAAGTTGCGTCATAAACTAGTGATAGTAACGAAGCTGATATTCAGCCTTTTCAAGTGAGTTTGTAGGCATCTTAATCTGGTCAGCAATTATGTGGTATGCAAAGAGTAAGTTAAAATTTATTCTGGGTATGTCACACCCATATAGGCTGCCTCCCAACCAGCGAACCGGGTGCTAAGGGTTTAACGATCAATAGGGTATCAGTACCTTGGTTCACTGACCAATCAAAGTTGAAGCAACGTGGGTCACTTGTGGTGAGAACTGGCAGACTTGCCTACCTGCTGGTTGAGCACAGTGCACTCTCTCTCTCTCTCTCTCTCTCTGGCTTCTACTTTGCTATCTGTCACCGTGGTGTACACTTATTATTCTATCTGTACATATTGTACATACTTGTATATATCATCTGGTGAAGGCCTATATACATTATGGTCTACTGTTGAGTTTTGTTGCTCCACATTCAAATTACGACCAGGTCTCACAGGCCATTTATTACCTGTGTTCGTAATAAATACCAACGATGTTGCTGTAAACTCTGTCATTAATGGTGCGGTGACGTGCTCAACTACACCATTGATAATGGTGTAAAATACTGACAAGGTGATGATTAAGACACATGTGCAACAGTTGGGTATCTTAATTGTTGAAACGTTTCGCCCACACAATAGGTTTCTTCAGTCAAATACAGAGGCAGCAGGTGTAGTAGTGAAATGAAGATGGAGTAAATCAGTCCATCAAACTTGGAGATATAAGGTGGTCAGTCTCTCAGCCTGGAGAAGAGTTCAGTTCCATGGTCTGGAACGATATCGTCCCAGACCATGGAACTGAACTCCTCTCCAGACTGAGGGACTGACTACCTTATATTTCCAAGGCTGAGGGAATGATATACTCCATCTTCATTCCAGGACACCACTACACTCTCATTGTTTGTTTCAGTTTTGTCACTTGTCAAAGTTGCTGCTGTCTTACTGATTACGAATAATGGCATTATTACAATGAAATATTAAAGGATATATGAAAATTGCATTATGCTTCAATTGTTGCTATCCTAGTGTTCCCCCTTTATGTACCTGTTTAAAGCAGAAATTACGTTCCACGGTAGGAATTTCGATCTGAGGCCAAGTTGCTTCACACTCCCTGGCTCCTCTTCCCGACCAGCTGTACAACACAAGTGTACTCCTTGTACAACACAAGTGTACTCCTTGTACAACACAAATGTACTCCTTGTACAACACAAGTGTACTCCTTGTACAACACAAGTGTACTCCTTGTACAACACAAGTGTACTCCTTGTACAACACAAGTGTACTCCATTTCGTTATAGTTCAGCTCGTGTCTATTTTGATAAGTGTCACGGTCTGCTCTTCGAATCTTGGTTCTTCTCGCTTATTATCTATTCCTAACATTCATTTTCTCATTCCTTATCTACACCACTCATTTTTTGGGTGATTTAAATGTTCATCATTTGCTCTGGTGAGGATCTCACTGAGTACACCCGTGTCGACACCTCGAAAATTTTCATATATTCACGAACGTTACAATATGCCGTTCATGACCCGCGAACTCAAGTCAACACTAACAACGTTCATGACCCGCGAACTCAAGTCAACACTAACAACGTTCATGACCCGCGAACTCAAGTCAACACTAACAACGTTCATGACCCGCGAACTCAAGTCAACACTAACAACGTTCATGACCCGCGACAAGTCCTAACAACGTTCATGACCGAAATCAGTAACCTAACAACGTACTAGTCAACAGCAGTTGGTCATGATGACATCCATGTTCACATCCTCAAAAATTTACACTATTACACTCGTCATTGTGTAACATCTTTTCAATATTATTTGGTGCCAAGGCGTCCAAGGCGTCCAAGGCGTCCAAGGCATCCAAGGCGTCCAAGGCGTCCAAGGGGTTCACTTCCTTCGATGGAAAACCTCTATTGTCGTGTCTTTTCACAAGCCAGGTAGTTAGTGCCATGACACCTCACATTACAGACTCCGTTGCTTTCTACTCCCATCCGCTCTGCCTCTTATTCCACTGGGATACGTACATTCTCATTGCCTTCACTAATTGTTAATCAGTTTTGCAGTATTTTTCGATCTAGAAAAAAGCTTATAAAACTATCTGTCGTTACAAGATTTTGGATCAAGATCATTCCGTGGGCATCCAAGGCAATTTGCCGCTTTTCCTTAGACATTTTTTATAGGAGTGGCACTTGCATGTCTGGGTAAATTTTCCTTTTCCCTTCTGGCATCGTTGACTCTGTTCTCCCTTATAATATTTGTTCATCTATATCGACGATTTTTCTGTACTGTATCTGGCGCCGGCACTGAACGTCACCTAGTGGCGGCCTCTCTCTAGTACACAACTGAAAGTGCTTCCAATTGGGCCATCTCTCACGAGATAAAGTTGCTCGAATACACCAGAAAACTTTCACAAAATGCCCTATTTTTTCTTATACCCCGTTCCATAATTTTATGGTTTCCGTTTCCTTGAACAGAAAACTATCAAATTTCTCGCTTATTAAGCGACTTCAAAGCGAGAGTATTTAAGGGGCACGTAAGTTCCTCCGAGTTCTAATAACATGTTAATTTTTCCACGATAATCTACCTGGACTTCACCTTACGAAACAGACAAAGAATTATGGACAAGGTAGATTATAGTGTAAAAAATGAACATGTTATTAGAAGACTTGCGTGCCTCTTAAACCCCAGGTTATGACCTGTGAAATGTTGATATGTCTTGAAAAATTCGCAGTTGACTCGAGGAGCTTGCCCATATAGACACAATTTGTTATACAAAATAACTGATGATAATGAGAAGACAACAAGGAAGAAGAATGAGAAAAGAATATGCATTTAATTCGTACATATGTTTGGTCATAGGATGTTCTGCAGACCTCATATAGCTTCCTTGAAAGCTACCTGTAATAGCTTCCTGAACCTTCTTAAAACTCTTGGAGGGCTGAAAGACAAACTCTTCTACGCCTTCTTTCTACAGTAACCATACATAAATTGGACTATGATGATCAACTGTATTCTTGAGCCTCGTCCGCTATTCTTCCTGAGCTTGATTCCATTTGTCTCGGGCCTTGTGAGTCTTACGTAACACTCTACTGGCTTCCCTCCATGCACCTTTGTTGTCACACTCTACTGGCTTCCCTCCATGCACCTTTGTTGTCACACTCTACTGGCTTCCCTCCATGCACCTTTGTTGTCACACTCTACTGGCTTCCCTCCATGCACCTTTGTTGTCACACTCTACTGGCTTCCCTCCATGCACCTTTGTTGTCACACTCTACTGCCTTCCCTCCATGCACCTTTGTTGTCACACTCTACTGGCTTCCCTCCATGCACCTTTGTTGTCACACTCTACTGCCTTCCTCCATGCACCTTTGTTGTCACACTCTACTGGCTTCCCTCCATGCACCTTTGTTGTCACACTCTACTGGCTTCCCTCCATGCACCTTTGTTGTCACACTACTGGCTTCCTCCATGCACCTTTGTTGTCACACACTACTGGCTTCCTTCATGCACCTTTGTTGTCACACACTACTGGCTTCCTTCATGCACCTTTGTTGTCACACTCTACTGGCTTCCCTCCATGCACCTTTGTTGTCACACTCTACTGCCTTCCCTCCATGCACCTTTGTTGTCACACTCTACTGGCTTCCATCCATGCACCTTTGTTGTCACACTCTACTGCCTTCCCTCCATGCACCTTTCTTGCCACACTCTACTGGCTTCCCTCCATGCACCTTTGTTGTCACACTTTACTGGCTTCCCTCCATGCACCTTTGTTGTCACACTCTACTGGCTTCCCTCCATGCACCTTTGTTGTCACACTCTACTGCCTTCCCTCCATGCATCTTTGTTGTCACACTCTACTGGCTTCCCTCCATGCACCTTTGTTGTCACACTCTACTGCCTTCCCTCCATGCACTTTCTTGCCACACTCTACTGGCTTCCCTCCATGCACCTTTGTTGTCACACTCTACTGGCTTCCCTCCATGCACCTTTGTTGTCACACTCTACTGCCTTCCCTCCATGCACCTTTGTTGTCCACTCTACTGGCTTCCCTCCATGCACCTTTGTTGTCACACTCTACTGGCTTCCTCCATGCACCTTTGTTGTCACACTCTACTGGCTTCCCTCCATGCACCTTTGTTGTCACCTCTACTGGCTTCCTCCATGCACCTTTGTTGTCACACTCTACTGCCTTCCCTCCATGCACCTTTGTTGTCACACTCTACTGGCTTCCCTCCATGCACCTTTGTTGTCACACTCTACTGGCTTCCCTCCATGCACCTTTGTTGTCACCTCTACTGGCTTCCTCCATGCACTTTGTTGTCACACTCTACTGGCCTTCCCTCCATGCACCTTTGTTGTCACACTCTACTGGCTTCCCTCCATGCACCTTTGTTGTCACACTCTACTGCCTTCCCTCCATGCACCTTTGTTGTCACACTCTACTGCCTTCCCTCCATGCACCTTTGTTGTCACACTCTACTGGCTTCCCTCCATGCACCTTTGTTGTCACACTCTACTGGCTTCCCTCCATGCACCTTTGTTGTCACACACTACTGGCTTCCCTCCATGCACCTTTGTTGTCACACTCAACTGGCTTCCCTCTATGCACCTTTGTTGTCACACTACTGGCTTCCCTCCATGCACCTTTGTTGTCACACTACTGGCTTCCCTCCATGCACCTTTGTTGTCACACACTACTGGCTTCCCTCCATGCACCTTTGTTGCCACACTACTGGCTTCCCTCCATGCACCTTTGTTGTCACACTCTACTGGCTTCCCTCCATGCACCTTTGTTGCCACACTACTGGCTTCCCTCCATGCACCTTTGTGACATTACCTTCACGTTCTCTCTACATCTTAAGTTTCCCTCACTTATTTTGAGGTCCTGATAATTCACGTTTGCTCTTCCCAACTTCCACGGGTAAAAGCTCACTTGCTTACTATAGCTCCTGTCAGAGGCCTTCCGCCTGATCACAAGTATGGAAAAATAAAAAATGAATAACTTCCAGGAAGAATAATGAAAAAAAAAAGTATAAAATTAGATAAAATAAAGAAAACAAGTTGGCCACCTTTGGTTCTAGTGAGATCTTAAGACAGGAGAATCGTCTAAGTCCAGGAGATCTTAAGATGTATTGAAGGACTGATGTTAGTTATCCTGGGTAGGCGGTGTTAGTACGATGTCCAGGAACTCCTATCAATACTATTTCGTAGTATCTCGTTCCAGATATCAAAGGGAAGATGAGGACTCCCACTATGTGCCGTCGTCTAGGTTCTAGCTCCCAGATATCTAGCATCAACTCCGGATGACCACGCAGCAGCAGAGCTGATAATGAAAAAATCAACAAAACATTATCCCTGGTAGATCACCTTACCTGATCAGGAGAAAACGGCAGGTGAAATGATTTCCCAAATTTCAACCCATACCAGGTATGGTTAATACTGGAGTTTACCTGGAGAGAGTTCCAGGGGTCAATGCCCCTGCGGCCCGGTCTGTGACCAGGCTTCATGTTGAATCAGGGCCTGATCAACCAGGCTGTTACTGCTGACCGCACGCTAGTCAGGTACAGACTTTAGGTGCCTGTCCAGCGCCTGCTTGAAGACAGCCAGGTGTTTATTGGTAATTCCCCTTATGTATGCTGGGAGGCAGTTGAACAGTCTTGGGCCCCTGACACTTATTGTGTTGTCTCTCAACGTGCTAGTGGCACCCCTGCTTTTCATTGGGGGGATGTTACATCGTCTGCCGAGTCTTTTGCTTTCGTAGGGAGTGACTCTCGTGTGCAAGTTTGGTACTAATCCCTCTAGAATTTTCCAAGTGTATATAATAATGTATCTCTCCCGCCTGCGTTCTAGGGAGTACAGGTTTAGGAACTTCAAGCGTCCCCAGTAATTGAGGTGTTTTATCGCAGTTATGTGTGTCGTGAAGGTTCTCTGCACATTTTTTAGGTCAGCAATTTCACCTGCCTTGAAAGGTGCAGTTAGTGTGCAGCAATATTCTAGCCTAGATAGAACAAGCGACCTGAGAAGTGTCAACATGGACTTGGCATCCCTGGTTTTGAAGGTTCTCATTATCCATCCTGTCATTTTTCTAGCAGATGCGATTGTTAGAGTGTTATGGTCCTTGAAGGTGAGATCCTCTGACATGATCACTCCCAGGTCTTTGACATTAGTTTTTCGCTCTATTGTGTGGTTGGAATTTTTTTCATACTCCGATAAGATTTTAATTTCCTCACTTTTCCATATTGAACTTCATATTGTTTTCTGCAGCCCGTTTAAAGATTTGGTTGATGTCTGCTTGGAGTCTAGCAGTGTCTTCAATGGTGGACACTGTCATACAGATTCGGGTGTCATCTGCAAAGGAAGACACGGTGCTGTGGCTTATATCCCTGTCTATGTCCGATATGAGGATGAGGAACAAGATGGGAGCAAGTACTGTGCCTTGTGGAACAGAGCTTTTCACTGTAGCTGCCTCAGACTTTACTCTGTTTACTACTACTCTTTGTGTTCTACTTGTTAGGAAATTATAGATCCATCTACCAACTTTTACTGTTATTCCTTTATCACGCATTTTGTGTGCTATTACACCATGGTCACACTTGTCAAAGGCTTTTGCAAAGTCTGTGTATATAACATCTGCATTCTGTTTGTCTTCTAGAGCATCCAGGACCTTGTCGTAGTGGTCCAGTAGTTGGGACAGACAGGAGCGACCTGCTCTAAACCCATGCTGCCCTGGGTTGTGTAATTGATGGGTATCTAGATGAGTGGCGATCTTGCTTCTTAGAACCCTTTCAAAGATTTTTTTGATATGGGATGTTAGCGCTATTGGTCTGTAGTTCTTCGCTATTGCTTTACTGCCGCCTTTGTGGAGTGGGGCTATGTCTGTTGTTTTTAGTAACTGCGGGACAACCCCAGTGTCCATGCTCCCTCTCCATAGGGCGTTAAAAGCACGTGATAGGGCTTCTTGCAGTTCTTGATGAACACGGAGTTCCATGAGTCTGGGCCTGGGGCGGAGTGCATGGGCATGTCATTTATCGCCTTTTCGAAGTCATGTGGCGTCAGGATAATGTCAGATAGGTTTGCGTCTACCAAGTTCTGTGGCACTCTTATAAAAAAATAATTTAGGTCTTCAACTTTCAGTCTGGTTAGCGGCTCACTAAAAACTGAGTCATACTGGGACTTTAGTAACTCACTCATTTCCTTGCTGTCATCTGTGTAGGACCCATCCCGTTTAAGTAGGGGCCCAATGCTGGATGTTGTTCTCGACTTTGATTTGGCATAAGAAAAGAAATACTTTGGGTTTCTTTCAATTTCATTTATGGCTTTTAGTTCTTCCTGCGTTTCTTAATTCCTGTAAGATTCCTTTAGTTTTAGTTCGATGTTTGCTATTTCTCTGACCAGTTCCTTCCTACGTATTTCAGATATATTGGCCTCTTGCAGCCGCTCTGTTATTCTTTGCCTTCGCCTGTATAGGGAGCGCCTTTCTCTTTCTAGTTTACATCTTCTCTTCTTTTTCCTTATGGGGATTTGTCTTGAGCAAACCTCAAGTGCCACAGAGTTAATTTGTCCTAGACATAGGTTAGGATCCGTGATGCTTAGGCTATCTTCCCAGTTTATATAATTTAGGACTTGGTTTACTTGGTCCCACCTTATGTTTTTGTTATTGAAGTTGAATTTGGAGAAGGCTCCCTCGCGGCTGATCACATTTTGTCGGTCTGTGGCTCCCCTGACCCTAGGAAATCTAGAGTTTTACAGCAGCCAGCTAGATAGTAGTGCCGGCGGCGACATACTGAAATAGTTCCTCGGAGTCTGAACTACCATACCTGACTTTTCCCTCACAGTTCCATACTTTCTACTACCATTCTCATTTTCGTGCTGTTGTGGTGCACACTGATGGTTCCATATCCCCTGATGGTGTCACATACGCAGCGGTTTTTCCATAAAGAACCCAAGGACATCCAGTAGAACCAGCCAGTGTTTCCACAGCAAAGTCTGTATGCAATTCTTACCGCTTAAATTAAATTTAACAACAATAATAATAACATTGATGTAAGATATTATTATTGCTGTTATTCTTATATAATAATAATCAATAATAATTATAATATAATAATAATATTTTACTTCAACGTAGTGTCAAATGAAAGAAAAAAAATCTGGAATGAAGTGTTTTATAGACTTGTTAGTTGCACGAACATGGATAAGTTACATAGAACAGAGAGATTTGTTAAATATGAGTGGATATAAGAGTGACGCGAAGTGAAGGTGTAGCAGACGCTTGAGAAAAGTTTGGAATGAGAATATTGAAGGAAAGTTTGAGAGTCGAAGTGGCCCATCAAGCATGTATAAGCCTATTCACAAATATCCGGCAAATAGCAGAATAAAACTTACGACGACGTTTCGGTCATACTTGGACCATTAACTAGTTACACTAGTTAATGTACTAGTGGAATATCTACAAAGACGCTAACGAAAACTATTAGCTAGACTTATAATATTAAGTGACTAGCACAGTAAATACACACTGAAAGTCGAGTGGGGTTGTTTCAGTTGAACAGTTCAACTGCTGAAACAAGCTGCTGAAAGGGGTCAGTATATCTGAAATATGGAAGGAGTCGCTGGCCAGAGATAAAAAACATCGAACTTAATCTTAAAGAATCATACAGGAGCCAAGAAACACAGGAAGAACTTAAAGCCATAAATGAAATTAAAAAAAACAAAAACAAAATATTTTTCTTATGCCAAATCCAGAGCAAAAATCACTTCCAGTATTGGGTCACTGCTTAAACAAGACGGGGTTTACATAGATGACAGCAAAGAAATGAGTGACACACTGAAGTCCTAGTATGACTCAACATTTAGTGAGCTGTTAATTAGACTAGACTCAACATATTGTTAACTAAAGAGTTTCGGATATAATCCTAACACCAATAACAATAACTGACATGCCCATGCACACCGCCCCAGGCCCAGACTCTTGGAACTCCATATTTGTTAAGAACTGCAAGAAATCCCTTTCATGTGCCTGAAATATTCTATGGAGAGAGAGCATAGACAGGGGTCATCTTACTGATACTAAAAACAACAGATATAGTCCCAGCACACAAAGGTGGCAGTAAAGCAATTGCAAAGAATTACAGACAGATAACACTAACGTCCCACATCATAAAAATCTTTGAAAGGGTTCGAGAAAGCAAGATCACCAACCACCTGGATTCCCAACAATTGCACAACCCAGGGCAACATGGGTTTAGAGCAGGTTGCTCTTGTCGCTCACAACTACTGGACCACTATGGCATGGTCTTGGATGAACGGGAGGACAAACAAAATGCAGATGTAGTATAAACAAATTTTGCGAAAGTCTTCGACAGCTGTAATCGTGGCGTAATAGAACACAAAATGCGCGATAAAGAAAAAAAAAACATGAAAAATGGGTAGATAGATCCGTAAGTTCCTAACAAATGGAACACAAAGATCAATAGTAAACAGAGTAAAGTCAGAGGCGACTACAGTGAAAAGCTCTGTTCCACAAGGCACAGTACTTGCTCCCATCCTGTTCCTGTTCCTCATATCTGAGATGAAAGTCACAGCACCGTGTCCTTTGCTGATACCAAAATTTGCATGACAGTGTCCTTCATCGAGGACGCTGCAAATTACCAAGAAGACATTAACCAAGTCTTTAAATAGGCTACAGAAAACAATATGAAGTTCAATGAAAACAAATTTCAATTACTCCGCTATGGAAAACTTGAGGAACTAATTGGATCGGAGTATAAAACAAATTTCAACCACACAATAAAGCGAAAAACTAATGTGAAGGACCTGGGAGTGATAATGTCACAGAATCTCATTTTCAAAGATTATGGACCCGGCCGCGGGGTCGTTGACCTCCGATACACCCTCCAGGTATACTCTATGGTGTGCTGTTCAGAAATACTAGTGCCACTTGAGCTGAACCCATGATTGTCTTACCAATTAAATTATATTTTAGGAAACAGTGAATATACTCTTTTCATATTCTACTTCTACCTCTTTTTCTTCTCATCAGCAACATATTATAACATCAATAATAACAATAATAATAATATTGTGATTTATATTGTATTATTATTATTATTATTATTATTATTATTATTATTATTATTATTATTATTATTATTATTATTATTATTATTAAGCCAAAGCTATCATTGCTACTCTTGAGAAATGTTGTACATATATAGAACTCAAACTTCCAAAAATAATATTGTTTTAAGATATTTTTCATGATTAAAATTATTTACGAGTACGGAAAGGGTACGAGGTATTACTGGAGAAAAGCCCGAGTGAGCCGCTGGAAATGAGATAGGAATGAGTTTTTTGATGTTGGGAAAGTGTTTTCTGGGAACTGCTTGTGTTACATGAAGCGAATAAAAATATATAGAAAAGTTGAGAGTGAGAGAGAGAGAGAGAGAGAGAGAGAGAGAGAGAGAGAGGTTTGCCCCCCACCTCCCTCTCATCTGCGACTGCTTGACAGAGTAGAGAACAGAGCAAGTCGTCTCATCTCTCGCCTTGGAACCATCCTGGATAGATCTGTCATTTCAGCAGAGCCTTCAACACAGGAGGGATGTGGGTGGCCTTACTGTTATGTACAAGGCCAACATTGTCAAAGTACCACACTTGGCTCCACTTCGAGGACAGTGAGAAGCAAGCATCTATACCACAAGACGGGCAGCAAGTAGCAACTTCACTCTGGCTGTGCCCTTCTCCAGAACATCACTTCATCTGAGATCATTTATCCCCAGGATGACTCGAGTCTGAAACACATTCGTAAAGGGAAGGGGGATAAAAGAGATTGTAAGAATTATAGGGGAATAAGTTTACTGAGTATACCAGGTAAAGTGTACGGTAGGGTTATTATTGAAAGAATTAGAGGTAAGACAGAGAGTAGGATTGCAGATGAGCAAGGAGGCTTTAGAGTGGGTAGGGGATGTGTAGATCAAGTGTTTACAGTGAAGCATATATGTGAACAGTATTTAGATAAAGATAGGGAAGTTTTCATTCCATTTATGGATTTAGAAAAGGCATATGATAGAGTGGATAGGGGAGCAATGTGGCAAATGTTGCAAGTGTATGGAATAGGTAGTAAGTTACTGAATGTTGTAAAGAGTTTTTATGAGGACAGTGAAGCTCAGGTTAGGGTGTGTAGGAGAGAGGGAGATTACTTCCCGGTAAAAGTAGGTCTTAGACAGGGATGTGTAATGTCACCATGGTTGTTTAATATATTTATAGATGGGGTTGTAAAAGAAGTAAATGCTAGGGTGTTGGGGAGAGGGGTGGGATTAAATTATGGAGAATTAAATGCAAAATGGGAGTTGACACAGTTACTTTTTGATGATGATACTGTGCTTATGGGAGATTCTAAAGAAAAGTTGCAAAGGTTAGTGGACGAGTTTGGGAGAGTGTGTAAAGGTAGAAAGTTGAAAGTGAACATAGATAAGAGTAAGGTGATGAGGGTATCAAACGATTTAAATAAAGAAAAATTGGATATCACATTGGAGAGAGGGATTATGGAAGAAGTAAATGTTTTCAGATATTTGGGAGTTGACTTGTCAGCGGATGGGTTTATGAAGGATGAGGTTAATCATAGAATTGATGAAGGAAAAAAGGTGAGTGGTCCGTTAAGGTATCTGTGGAGACAAAAAACGTTATCCATGGAGGCAAAGAAGGGAATGTACGAAAGTATAGTGGTACCAACACTCTTATATGGGTGTGAAGCATGGGTTGTAAATGCTGCAGCGAGGAGGAGGCTGGAGGCAGTGGAGATGTCCTGTTTAAGGGCAATGTGTGGTGTAAATATTATGCAGAAAATTCGGAGTGTGGAAATTAGGAGATGTGGAGTTACTAAAAGTATTAGTCAGAGGGCTGAAGAGGGGTTGTTGAGGTGGTTTGGTCATATAGAGAGAATGTATCAAAGTAGAATGACTTGGAGAGCGTATAAATTTGTAGGGGAAGGAAGGCGGAGTAGGGGTCGTCCTCAAAAAAGTTGGAGGGAGGGGGTAAAGGAGGTTTTGTGGGCGAGGGGCTTGGACTTCCAGCAATCATGTGTGAGCGTGTTAGATAGGAGTGAATGGAGACGAATGGTTTTTGGGACCTGATGAGCTGTTGGAGTGTGAACAGTGTAATATTTTGTGAAGGGATTCAGGGAAACCAGTTAATTGATTTAGTTGGACTTGAGTCCTGGAAATGGGAAGTACCTGCACTTTAAAGGAGGGGTCTGGGATAGTGACATTTGGGAGGGACTTTTTCTCAGCTGTCGTATCTGAGCGCCTCTGCAAAGACAGTGATTATGTATTGAGTGATTATGTATGAGTGATGGATATTATGGTTTCTGTTCAAAAAAGCGATGATAGGCCTGGCATATCAAAGTGCCTAGACCCTACTTGTTCTATTTATTATCACAACAAACACTGCAGAAGGAATCCTGTCTTATAGTGAAATGGTTCATCTCATTAACTTGTAAAGGCATCTGTGAATCAGTGACGTATGTACTACTGGCGAGCTCAGCATCACAATGATTCGGATTTGAGGAATTTCAGGTATTTTTCTCCTGTGGTCAATAATGCTTGCTACCAAGGTATTCTATCAAAATTATTAGTTTTCTCAGAATTTAAAATCACTAGATCGTCTTCAAACTATAAAAATAATTAATCAGGATATTCAGGTAGCCACACTATTGATAAGGTCTGGAATTCTCACACTAAGACTAACAAAACTGCAATAATTTGCTGGATATTTGGTCGTTACCTTAAAAATCTACATTTAGTCTTATAATACCATAAAAAAATTCCAATTCAATTTATTCTGCCTCCACAGTGGAAAAAGTTCTTTATACAACGACAAAAGAAGTCTTTGATTTGGAGCTATGCATTAAATACCTGACATCACTGCTCTAAATACCTGACATCACTGCTCTAAATACCTGACATCACTGCTCTAAATACCTGACATCACTGCTCTAAATACCTGACATCACTGCTCTAAATACCTGACATCACTGGGCGTGGAAGAGGGCGAGGTAGCCACCCAAAAACTTCTCATCTCCCTGCCGCTACAGCCCCAGACTTTCACCCACCTGGTATACAATCAGTAGGCTCTGCCGCGTTGTACCTTAATCATCAAAGTCAACAGAAAAATGAAAAAAAAAACAGGTGCAATAGTTGCAGTGGCAAGTATACCGTTTTTCCAGCACCTGAAGAATACTCCAGCTGTCATGGATGGGGCCACACCAGCTGTCATGGATGGGGCCACACCAGCTGTCATGGATGGGGCCACACCACCGAGAGATGCAAAGAGAACGTGTGTAGATTTTCTATAGTAAAGGACAGAAAGAAAAACAAATGGAACTGATTAGACAGGATGACGGATTCTTCAGGGATTTGACAGTATTCTTAAACATATCAACAGGATCTCTCACCAAGTGAACACTTTCACATCACTCAAACAATAACTCCTAACTCCTACCTAATTAATTGAACATTAAATCTTTAATTACTGTAATTAGAACCACGATGGCCAGTGGCCTGGTGGCAAAAGATTTCGCTTCAACCGGGGAGTTACCGGGTTCGATTTAAGGGGAGGGTTGAAACACTGGGTGTGTTTCCTTACACCGGTTGTCTATGTTCACCCATCAGTAAAATGGGTACCTGGGTGTTAGTCGACTGGTGTGGGTCACATCCTGGGGACAAATTTAACCTAAGTTGCCTTAAATGCTACTAAAAACAGATTAATTTTGGTTTGTTGACGTTTTTTTGGGGAGCTTCTGATCTGGCTCGATTGTGGAGGCTACATTCCTCCTCCAGTCTGGTTAACAATGTATATGTCGTGCCGAATAGGTAAAATTGCGATTTTGACTTTAACAGCAACGCTCTTCTTGCCGAATAAGGCAAGCAAAAATATATATTTCATTGTGTTTGTTTATTATAAAATTACTTTAAACTTATCTAAAATATATTTAATTGGATTTGGCTAAATTAAATTGCGCTTGTTATAATAAGGTTAGGTAAGTTTTCTAAGGTTCTTTTGGTAGAAAATTATTAATTTTTACATTAACATAAATGATAAAAATATATCTTTAAACGTATAAGAGAAAATTTTATAAAGGACTAACTTTTAAATGAGTTCTTGCTAACTGACCAATTTTACCTATTCGGCACGATATATACAGTGTTCCCTGATATGCCTGGTTGTCGAGTGATGTCTGTAGGAAAGAGGTCTATCTCCCTTATTCAGTTAATACGTCAAAGCTGGACAGTTTTGGCTTGCCAGCGATCTATGATATTGTCGTGGCAGTGTTGTCTACCACACTGTGTATTAACAGTCAGGTAATCACCTGGGTCTGACGTCTTATAAAAGTACAGATATTGCCATTCGAGTCTACTTTTCATTGTGTTTAACTTTCACACTCTGTGGTACATAATAACATGTATTACAGTGTCTAGCTGTTCCTAATTACTTTAAGTCACAGAATATGCAGACAGGTCGGAGATGTAATGATGTTTAAGTTCTCTATGTTATGAAAATCAATCATAATTGGATTCGCTGGTGAATGATTGTTCAAAATGCTGGACTGCAGAGTCACCTTTAAAAACAAGTGATATACAATTGTATGTCTACGATATACAATTGTATGTCTACGATATACAATTGTATGTCTACGATATGCAATTGTATGTCTACGATATACAATTGTATGTCTACGATATACAATTGTATGTCTACGATATACAATTGTATGTCTATGAAACTGCAATGCCAACAAGGTTTGTACATAGACATTTTTTTAACACGTCGGCTGTTTCCCACCTAGGCAGGGTGACCCAAAAAGAAATAAAAAAACATTCATCATCATACAATACTTTCACCATCACTTATAATCACTGTCTTTGCAGAGGCGCTTATATTAGATGTCCCTCCAAACCGCCAATGTCTCAAACCCCTCCTTTAAAGTGCAGTCATTCTACGGCCCACTTCCAGGACTCAAATGTGGCTAACCGGTTTCCTGAATCCCTTCACAAAATGTTACCCTGCTCACACTCCAACAGATCGTCAGGTCCCAAAAAACATTCGTCTCCATTCACTCCTATCTAACACGCTCACACATGCTTGCTGGAAGTCCAAGCCCCTCGCCCACAAAACCTCCTTTAACCCCTCCCTCCAACCTATTCGAGGACGACCCCTAACCCGCCTTTCTTCCCCTACAGATTTATACGCTCTCCAAGTCATTCTACTTTGATCCATTCTCTCTAAATGACCAAACCACCTCAACAACCCCTCTTCAGCCCTCTGATCAATACTTAAGTAACTCCACATCTCCACATCTTCACATCTCCCTTAGACAGGACATCTCCACTGCCTCCAGCCTCCTCCTCGCTGCAGCATTTACAACCCATGCTTCAAACCCATATAAGAATATTGGTACCACTATATTCTCTTACACTCCCTTCTTTGCCTCCATGTATAACGATTTTTGTCTCCACAGATACCTCAACGCACCACTCACCTTTTTCCTTCATCAATTCTATGGTTAACCTCATCTTTCATAAACCCATCTGCTGATAAGTCACCTCCCAAATATCTGAACACATTCACTTCTTCCATACTCCCTCTCTCCAATGTGATATCCAATTTTTCTGTATCCAAATCGTTTACTATCCTCATTACCTTGCTCTTTTCTATGTTCACTTTCAACTTTCTACCTTTACACACCTCACAAACTCGTCCACTTACCTTTGCAACTTTTCTTTAGAATTTCCCAAAAGCACAGTATCATCAGCAAAAAGTAACTGTGCAAACTCCCATTTTGTATTTGATTGCCCATAATTTAATCCCACCCCTCTCCCCAACACCCTAGCATTTACTTCTTTTACAACTCCATCTATAAATATATTAAACAACCATGGTGACATTACACATCCCTGTCTAAGACCTACTTTTACCGGGAAGTAATCTCCTCTCTCCTACACACCTAACCTGAGCCTCACTGTCCTCATAAAAACTCTTTACAGCCTTCAGTAACTTACTACCTATTCCATACACTTGCAACATTTGTCACATTGCTCCCCTATCCACTCTATCATATGCCTTTTCTAAATCCATAAATTCAACGAAAACGTCCCTATCTTTATCTAAATACTGTTCACATATGTTCTTCAATGTAAACATTTGATCTACACATCGTCTATCCTTTCTAAATCCTCCCTGTTCATCTGCAATCTTGCTCACTGTCTTACCTCTAATTCTTTCAATAATAACCCTACCATACTCTTTACCTGGTATACTCAGTAAACTTATTCCCCTATATTTTTTACGATCTCTTTTGTCCCCCTTCCCTTTATATAAATGAACTATACACGCTCTCTGCCAATCCCTAGGTACCTTCCCCTCTTTCATACATTTATTAAACAAAAATACCAACCACTCCAACACTATATTTCCTCCTGCTTTTAACATTTCTGTCATGATCCCGTCAGTTCCAGCTGCTTTACCCTCTTTCATTCTAAGTAATACCTCACGCACCTCCATCATTATCTAAACAATCAGATAAATAAGATAACAAAGCTCCTTGCAAATAGATATGTAGAACATCCCAACAATTAATTTTGCCAACCAGTCACCATCAACGATGGGTTAATTCATTCATGAAAGCAGATTTTGTTCCATTGTTTACTGCGTCTGAGTCTCCAGATAACACTTCTGTCCAGCAGAGTAGCTCAGAAACTCCAACTATACATTTTATAAACATTTTATATCATATTGTTTATAACTTCAGTAAATATACCTTTATTCTACATTTATTTCATGACATACACTTTATGCATATACCTTACAGTATGTACAACTCTACATCATATTGTGAAGACACCTGATTACTTGGTACGAAAAATTGATATATTTTTGACTCAAGAACCAATATCTTTGAAAAAAACATGCAACAGTTTCGCTTTCTTATGTATTGCCTCTTTGAAACGCAATATTTTACTGTGAAATGTTTTCTTGGTTTATTAATTTTCAATGTTTAAAAAGTTTTAAGTAAATTTCCATGTTTAGGTAGAATATGTGAACACCAATAACCTGAATATTCGACTCCAAATGTCTTACACGAGTCTTAACGTCGTCACCAGAATAACTACAAATAAAAAAATGATTTTCTTTATCCGTTATGTCTTGTCCAAACAAGAAACAAAAAAGCAGATGGTCTCCTCACAACAATCTGAAGGTAAACAAACACGCTGGATTCATCACAATAGTCGGGAGAGAAACAGAATCAGCTGGACTTATCCAAACAGTGAGGAGAGAAATAAATACCGGCTGGAGTTGTCACAAGAGTCTGGAGGGGAAACAAAGGCCGGCTGGACGCGTCAGTACAGTACACAACACAAAGAAACAAAAGCCGGCTGCCTCATAAAAGCCGGCTGCCTCATGCATCAAGAATTGAACTTGCTCAGCAGGCGTCCTCTGCCTTGTTTTGGTCCCGGAAACTTTATGGTTGGTCAATAAGAGGGAGTTATGGCGCCCCCCTCCTGGTATTCTATCGTGTCTGGTATTGTTGTTCTGTGGATATATATTTTTAAAAGATTTAAAGTTAATTTATGACTTTAATAAAAAATGATTCGATTAAACCAGAAGCAAAGAGATACAGATAAATAAGAAAACGTCATATAAATAAAAAATATATAATAACATAAACTCATGAATTGGAAAATGATTATGAGGATTGATATCCCCCATGTGGCTTTTTTTTGCATCCTTAAGATCGTCTGTTACGACGCCAGGTTACAGACAGGGGCGCGGGGCATTAATACCCAAAACCTTCTCCAGGTATACTCCAGGTATTTGCAATATATATATATATATATATATATATATATATATATATATATATATATATATATATATATATATATATATATATATATCATGCCGAATAGGTAAAACTGGTCAATTAGCAAGAACTCAATTAAAATTAAGTCCTTTCCTAAATTTTCTCATACGTTTAAAGATATGTTTTTTCCACTATGGTAATGTAAAAATTAATAATTTTGTACCAAAAGATTATTAGAAAACTTAGCTAACCTTATTATAACAAGCGCAATTTAATTTAGCCATATCCAACTAAATATATTTTAGATAAGTTTACAATAATTTAATAAACAAACACAATGAAATATGTATGTTTTCCGTTAGGTTCCGAACGATTTTTGAGAAATTATTGCATACACAAATTTTCGCTAGCCTTATTCGGCAAGAAGAGCGTTGCTATTTAAGTCAACATCGCAAGTTTTACCTATTCGACAAGACATATATATATAAAATACTCTCTGCTTCCTGTTGGTGAGCCATGCCTCGATCCATGACAAGACTTTTCCCTCAGTACCATGAGCTGCCACTTTCTTTAAAAGTCTTTGGTTTGGTACTCTCAAAAGCTTTACTAAAATCCAAATAAATAATATCGTATTCTTTATCATGATCAATTGCTTAAAAAGTTTTACTGAAAGTCAGTAAATTAGTCAGGCAGCAACGGCCCCTTTTGAATCCATGCTGAGTCTCATAGATCATATTATGCATATCAAGATGGCTTCTTATAATATCAGCAATAATTGACTCTGGTAATTTGCCTACAATTGAGGTCAGGTTTATTGGGCGGTAATTTGACGGTAACGACTTGTCCCCTGCTTGAAAAACAGGAATTATATTAGCCATCTTCCACATGTCAGACACTATTTTAAATTCCTTAAGAACCCTAGAAATATGCTCATCAGGCCCCTTGGATTTATTTTGCATTAACCATATCCCTAGTGACTATCATATAACATTTTGTTTTGCTCACAAATTAATACTGGGACATCGCTAGTGTTTTTTCCTGTGTGAAAACTGAGGAAATAATTATTAAAAATCGAGCACATTTCATTCTATTGGTCAGTAGGCTGTCCGAAGTTCGTTTTATGTGGGCTTAATTTATCTCTAACCTTCTTTCTATATACCTGGAAAAAACCTTTCGGGTTTGTTTTCGAATCCCTAGCAACTTTAATTTCATAGTCCCGTTTAACTTTATCCCCTTTTTAGCCTCCCTCTTAATGTGAATATAGTGACTCATACGTCAATAAATTCCTTTTATTCTGCTCTAAAAGATGTTTGAGTCTATTTTTCATCTATTTCTGATCATTTGTATTCAATCTTATTTCTTTACACGGAATAAATGTTCTTTGGGCAGCATGTTTTTTTTTTTTATTTAAAAACCGAACATTCATGTACAAGCTTTAGTCAATATATACCAATACAATAACCATATCATACACACAGACCACCATACAAGGCAATGTCGAATCTACCTTCTTCAAAAAATTAACACAATGCTTAAGACTTCTTACATTTAACACTATATTACACAATAAATGACAATCTCATGTAAAGATATTACGTGATGATCTACAGAATTGTCTGAAGGCCAAAATAAGTGTGTACCATTTAGATAGAAACACAGTCACATATATAAAACAAAACTATAAACCTACATGAATTCCTAAGTGTTCATGCACATAACACAATAACCATAATTTATATGTCTCCACACAAGTAATATCATAACATTAAGTATACTTTCAATGACGATACTCTCCTCAAAATTATTCACCATAACACACAAGAGGCACACATGTTTATACGTCTGATATTATATACTGCTAAAATATATTACCATGAATGACAAAACTAAATTTCATTACTCTCCTAACCTAAGAATATTCAAACATAAATTCAAGAAATACATATACACAATTTTGAAACAAACCCTAACAATGACAGTCCCTCAATCACCAATTGTATGATACACATACCGTTATAACAACGCGTATGCATCACTATGTCCGTCATGCATATATGCAACTATGATATGATACCATTAATTAAACAAGGCACAATACAATGACAATTATCTTATCCAACTTAATTCAAAACATTAACACTAAAACTGAATACCCCAAATAGGTAACTCTATATTACACAGTGAATTACAGACACAAAAGAAAGAATATTCAAATATTCTATACATATAACCAAAAGTTATACGTACAACTACATGGTATGCCACCAGTTATTATTCACGCAATAACTTTCCTACTTTAAAATTATTTGTCATTAAAAGACTTATGAACGAATATTACTTTATAGCCTAAGATATCAAGATTTTCCTTTAATAACCGTTGATAAGTATGCAACACAGTATTGTATAATACACCATATGAACAACCCACATTCATAACGAAGGCTTCCATGATATGTACTACATAAAGGTTTGTTAACATTAATAATGCTCCCTTATATACCTTAATTGTCAATATCACTAAGGTATTTAAGGTGTTGAGGACCTGCTATCACTGTCAAAAGAGTACTGAACCAGAAACCCACCCCAGCCTCTTCCCATGACCTAGTCCATCAAAAAAATTATCAAAGAAAAGGGGAACCCACCCCCACCCACCAAAAAACACTCACCCCCCCTTCGTCCCCCCCTTTCCCACAACCTGCCATAGATCAGATCCTCTCCCCCTTCCCTCCCCTTGGGCAGCATGTACAGTGTTCAGAAAACTGTCATATTGATCTCTCTTCGTTACCCCAGTCCACAAATGATAAGTGTTCTTAAAGCACATTGTAATCAGCCAATCAAAAATCTGGGACTGTTAAAAAAGTCTTGAAGTACCTCTAAGAAGTCGTTAGACTAAATTCCCAGCAAGGTATTCCAGTCAATCTGACTAAAGTCCCCTAGAATTACTATGTTATTGTGCCTTGTGGCCTTAATTTCTTCCTAAAGCGTTCTCCCTTGGTCTCTATCCAAGTCTGACGACGGTATATCAAGCCTAAAATTAATTTTTCGTGCCCCTCTGAAAATTCTACCCAGACTGTTTTATTTCAGATTTTATACCTGATTTTTTGCAGCAGTTCAAGTGTTCTGGAACACAGAGTGCCACCCCACCCCCCTTTCTGTTACTTCTATGTGGGAAACTTAAAACCCTGAATGTGACATTCAGCAAGCATGTCCCTATTTTTCACATTAAACCACGTCTCAGTTATAGCAAATACTTCAATGTTACCAACACTTGCAACTAATATCAACTCGTCCATCTTGTTTCTGGCACTACGACTATTTGTATATATGTTTAGGAACCCTCTCTTCTCTCTTCCTTCCCTGCTGATTCCTGCTTCTCTACTATATCTATTACTGTCCTCATCACCTAGTGCCAGTGGCACTAGGTGGGAGACCTGCTATATGCAGACCCCACCCGTTCACTGGTTTGTTGGTAATCTTTTTATAACGATTTCGTCAGTCGAGAAATACATCTGCCATAACGAATACATACACAGTAACCAGAGAAAAAAACATTGTCTCTTTAACGTACTTTCTTATAGATAAAAAATGATAGAGTAAAAAATATATACTAAGTTTTGGAAAGTAAATAATTTAAACACCTGTCAAAAATTTAGAGAAACCCAGACGAGTACTTAACATGTCAAAGAAAACTGTCAATAATATCTTAGATCGGGAAGAGACAGTAGAAGCTTTCGGTACTTTTTAAAAAAGTGTATAAATACATACATTAAGCTAACTTATGGCTGTCAAGAACAGACAACACCGTGACTGGAATACTGAAATAACCCGCACATAGGAGGGAGAAACTTACGACGACGTTTCGGTCTTGTAAATGGTCCAAGTCGGACCGAAACATCGCCATAAGAATCACTGTGTGGGTTATTTGTGTACGGCCGTGACACTGAAACACAGAGGCTAGGCTGCGTATAACAGAGGTACTGCTTGGATAGTATTAACCGAGCGTATATTTTGAAGCAATAGCGGGGGATATTCACTCAAAAGTCACTTGATTCAAGCAACTGAACCATACCACAGATGGGGTTCGAACCCGCGGTCAGAGAGTCTCAAAACTCCAGACCGTCGCGTAAGCCACTGGGCCAGCTAGCCAGTGGCTTACGCGACGGTCTGGAATTTTGAGACACACTGACCGCGGGTTCGAACCCCACCCGTTATATGGTTTGTTTGCAATCGTGTCATTACAATTTCGTGATTCAAGCAACTGTTTTCGTCATTCTGAAGGTCAAACATGTTGGCTTCGTCCAATAACCATCGAGTGGGATAAAGCTAAAAAGAATGAGATATGTTAGAACGTCTCACCTCAGAGAACAGGAATTTGTGATATACAGGGAGACAGTGGCATTTTTAGATGCATAAAATCCTTGAAAAGCATCTCATCTGTTGTTTAAACCCCAGGAAACTAGGAAAGAGTTCCAGGTCGAAATTTTAGCGACACACGTGTATGGAAAACTGCACTCTACACATTAACACAATAGATAAAATACGTACTAGATAAGCACGAAAAACTTTTAAGTATTTCAGAACTGGCTGGGAGAATAACGCCGTGGCGAGTGATGTACACGAACGAAACCACTTCTAGGGTAACACTTGTATGCATGTATATGCATATATATATATATATATATATATATATATATATATATATTTATATCGTGCCGAATAGGTAAAATTGGTCAATTAGCAGGAACTCATTTAAAATTAACTTTTTTCTAAAATTTTCTCTTATACGTTTAGATATATATTTTTAATTTACCCTTATTATAACAAGCGCAATTTAATTTAGCCGAATCCAACTAAATATATTTTAGATAAGTTTACAATAATTTAATAATAAACAAACACAATGAAACACATTTTTTTCGTTAGGTTCAGAATGATTTTTGGCGAAATTATTGCATACACAAATTTTCGTTTGCCTTATTCGACAAGAAGAGCGTTGCAATTTGAGCCAAAATCGCAAGTTTTACCTATTCGGCACGATATATATATATATATATATATATATATATATATATATATATATATATATATATATATATATAGTATATATATATATATATATATATATATATATATATATATATATATATATATATATTATATATATATATTATATATATATACGTATATATATATATATATATATATATATATATATATATATATATATATATATATATATATATATATATATATATATATATATATATATATATAAGAGCGTTGGTATAACTATATCTCATACATTCCCTCTTTACTTCCATGGACAAGGTTCTTTGTCTCCACAGACTCGAAGTGCTCCACTCACCTTTTCCCTCATCAATTCTATGATTCACCTCATCCTTCATGTCGGCGGATGGGTCTATGAAGGATGAGGTGAATCATAGAATTGATGAGGGAAAAGGGTGAGTGGAGCACTTCGGAGTCTGTGGAGACAAAGAACCTGTCCATGGAAGTAAAAGGAATGTATGAGAGTATAGTTATCCAACGCTCTTATAGAGTGTGAAGCATGGGTGATGAATGTTGCAACGAGGAGAAGGCTGGAGGCAGTGGAGATGTCATGTCTGAGGTCAATGTGGTGTGAATATAATGCAGAGAATTGGAGTTTGGAAATTAGGAGGAGGTGCGGATTACCAAAACGATTGTTCAGAGAGCTGAGGAGGGGTTGTTGAGGTGGTTTGGACATGTAGAGAGAATGGAACGAGACAGAGTGACTTCGAGAGTGTATAAATCTGTAGTGGAGGGAAGGCGGGGTAGGGGTCGGCCTAGGAAAGGTTGGAGGAGGGTAAAGGAAGTTTTGTGTGCGAGGGGCTTGGACTTCCAGCAAGCATGTGTGAGCGTATTTGATAGGAGTGAATGGAGGCATATGGTTTTAATACTTGACGTGCTGTTGGAGTGTGAGCAAAGTAACATTTATGAAGGGATTCAGGAAACCGGCAGGCCGGACTTGAGTTCTGGAGATGGGAAGTACAGTGCCGGCACTCTGAAGGAGGGGTGTTAATGTTGCAGTTTTATAACTGTAGTGTAAAGCACCCTTCTGGCAAGACAGTGATGGAGTGAATGATGATGAAAGTTTTTCTTTTTCGGGCCACCCTGCCTTGGTGGGAATCGGCCGATGTGTTAATAAAAAAAAAAAAAAATATATATATATATATATATATATATATATATATACGTATATATATATATATATATATTTATATATATATATATATATATATATTTTTTTTTTTTTTTTTTTTTCAACAAGTCGGCCGTCTCCCACCGAGGCAGGGTGACCCAAAAAGGAAGTAAATCCCCAAAAAGAAAATACTTACATCATTCAACACTTTCACCACACTCATACATACTGCCTTTGCAGAGGCGCTCAGATACGACAGTTTAGAAGTTCCTCTAAACTGTCACAATCCCAGACCCCTCCTTTAAAGGACTCATGTCCGGCTAACTGGTTTCCCTGAATCCCTTCAAAAAATATTACCCTGCTCACACTCCAACAGCTCGTTAGGTCCCAAAAACCATACGTCTTCATTTACTCCTATCTAACACGCTCACACATGCTTGCTGGAAGTCCAAGCCCCTCGCCCACAAAACCTTTACCCCCTCCTTCCAACCTTTTCGAGGACGACTCCTATCCCTCCTTCCTTGCCCTACAGATTTATACGCTCTCCAAGTCATTCTACTTTGATCGATTCTCTCTAAATGACCAAACCACCTCAACAATCCCTCTTCAGCCCTCTGACAAATACTTTTAGTAACTCCACACCTTCTCCTAATTTCCACACTCCGAATTTTCTGCATAATATTTACACCACACATTGCCCTTAGACAGGACATCTCGACTGCCTCCAGTCCCCTCCTCGCTGCAGCATTTACAACCCATGCTTCACACCCATATAAGAGTGTTGGTACCACTATACTTTCGTACATTTCCTTCATCAATTCTATGGTTAACCTCATCCTTTATAAACCCATCTGCTGACACGTCAACTCCCAAATATCTGAAAACATTTACTTCTTCCATAATTCCTCTCTCCAATGTGATATCCAATTTTTCTTTATTTAAATCGTTTGATGCCCTCATCACCTTACTCTTATCTATGTTCACTTTCAACTTTCTTCCTTTACATATATTATTATTAATATATATTAATGGATATACAATATCCATTAATATATATCGTAAGAATTTAATGTATATTTCATTGATACTAAGGCACGGATTAAAAATATAACATTTAAAATTCTGTGTAAATCATGAGTGGAGTAACGTAGTTAACTCAATCAGTACGATTTACAATGATGAATACTCACAACATTTTAAAGATGATATAGTACTAGAAATTTCTGAACTAAATAAAATAATTTATGTAGCAAAACTCAAACACTATACGAGCAGCCAATAAAGAAACAATATAGGTTAAATACTACTAACATTGTACTCACATAGCTCAGAATTCAAGGTGGAGGTGTTGATTCGCCGGGAATTCTCCCGGCTCGGGTCTATTCCAGATGGTGACCCGGCTCCGGCTCCCTGTCGTGGGAGTATCAGAAGCCTAGCCACATTCCCCACCCGGACGGGGCTCGTAGGGAGAAGCTAGGCCTCTCTGGTCTGCCATCTTCCCTGACGCGGGAGTATCGGAGACCTGTGTCTTCCATGGAAGGAGGTCCAATACCCCCTCATCGTTGGAGCCAACTGTCTCCAGGCCTAGCCACATTCCCCACCCGCACGGGGCTCGTAGGGAGAACCTAGGCCTCTCTGGTCTGCCATTTTCCCCACCCCAGAGAGGCTGACGGGAAGGGGAGTCTTGCGAGCTGCAGATGATAGCAAGCTCTAGCTTCAGTACCTACCCTGCCCTAACAGGGCTGGGCATGGTGGATTCCTCGAAGATAACACATATCCAAGACTATCAAGGACTTAAGATTTCGAAACTCAATTAAATGTTTCAATGAGTAAAGTAATCAGAAAGTAATGTTATGTAAATTCATTAATAATATAAACCACACAAATCTTTAATATTATACGAAGAAACAATTTTATTTTTAGGAAAAGAATTTTGAAGAATAAATTAATATTATAATAGCTGAAAATTATTATTCATATTACATATTAGGTTTCCAATACATTTCTGCAATAGTAAACTATAGCAAATTATTGATAGTAAAGAGGTGAATAGATTTTCCCTTGGTTATTTTGGGCTTTCTTCTAGTTCTGTTTATATATCGTCAGTGATATAAAAACTTCATTTGATGATGACCTTAGATTTTCAGCCCAGTGGTTAACGCACTGGCCTGTGTTTATAAGACTCGCTTGCCTCGGGTTCAAGCCCCATCTTCTGTGATTTATTCCCCACCTGGGTAGGTCTTCCAGAATACACTACAAGGTTCGCGTTGTAATTAAGTCCCATTTGCAAATTTTAGTGAACGAACAGTAGCTTTTATTTCCATAAATCACTCAAAAATGCTTCATTTCATCAGCTTCGAAATAATAAAGTTGATGTAATTCTTAAGAAGGACGATACAATATACATACGTATATGTTTAAACTCTTTAAGTATAATTTTGAAAGGTAAACTAAAGTGTTCAAAAAATAAATCGTTGTATAGAGAACAATGACTTTTCCGATTCTTTTCAAACTTTCAGTGTTGATGGATTTTATTAGAAGAAAATTAATATCCATTTTCTGCTATATACAGTAAATGTTGCAAAACAATTTTTTTAAATATTTTTGGATTCTATGTAATAACTGGAGAAGGATGAATTAGACACATGTTGAACATCTGGGTATCTTTACTTTGTCGATGTTTCGCCCTCCAGTGGCTTTCTCAGTACAATACATAGACTACAAATATGTCCTTCTTAGGGAATGCATCATTATTAACTTTTGAAGCTGATCAGAAGAAGCTTTATTTAGTCATTGAATATATATGAACATCATTGTTGATTCAATGAAAGTGACAATAACTCTTGTTGTTTTGTTCTTGATTCGCCGGTGCTCTCCCAGACCGGGTCTTTTCCAGATGGTGACCCGGCCTTGGCTCCCTGTCGTGGGAGTCTTGAGACCTAGGTCTCACATGGGAGGAGGTACAAGTACCTCCTCAACTTCCGGGACCAACTGACCCCAGGCCTAGCCCCATTCCCCGCAGTCACGGGGCTCGTAGAGAGAAGCTAGGCCTCTAGTCTGCCATCTTCCACGCCCCAGGGAAGCTCGTGGGACTGGCAGCCTTGTGAGCTGCAGGTGGTAGCAAGCTCCGGCTCTGGCACCTTCCCCACCCTAGGAGGGCTCGTGGGAGTGATCCTCACCCTAGGAGGGCTCGTGGGAGTGATCCCCACCCTAGGAGGGCTCGTGGGAGTGATCCTCACCCTAGGAGGGCTCGTGGGAGTGATCCCCACCCTAGGAGGGCTCATGGGAGTGATCCCCACCCTAGGGCGGCTCGTGGGAGTGATCCCCACCCTAGGAGGGCTCGTGGGAGTGATCCTCACCCTAGGAGGGCTCGTGGGAGTGATCCCCACCCTAGGAGGGCTCGTGGGAGTGATCCCCACCCTAGGAGGGCTCGTGGGAGTGATCCTCACCCTAGGAGGGCTCGTGGGAGTGATCCTCACCCTAGGAGGGCTCGTGGGAGTGATCCCCACCCTAGGAGGGCTCGTGGGAGTGATCCCCACCCTAGGAGGGCTCGTGGGAGTGATCCCCACCCTAGGAGGGCTCGTGGGAGTGATCCTCACCCTAGGAGGGCTCGTGGGAGTGATCCTCACCCTAGGAGGGCTCGTGGGAGTGATCCTCACCCTAGGAGGGCTCGTGGGAGTGATCCTCACCCTAGGAGGGCTCGTGGGAGTGATCCTCACCCTAGGAGGGCTCGTGGGAATGGTGTCTTCCCTTTCGACTCTTGTCTTAAGGACCCACACGAGTGGTGAAACTGTGATGACTGAGTTATTCTCCAGTTAGAGTTATGATGACAACAATTCCAAGTTTCATTTGACTCCTTTTCTAAACTGATAAATTTGCTACACTCAAAGAGAATGTCACTATCTTGCCATTAAATATTGAGGAACTCAAATTGATTTCACATGATTTAGTGGGAATAAAAATTAGTTGTATATTATTCATAATATAGGCACTTGAGTTTTACTCTGTTTTGAAAGTTTGAAATTACGCCTCTGAGGGTTTTGTAAATTATCAGATCCTTTATCAAATGATGGGAATTAGTTCAGCAACTTTGATCACAGGACACTGGACAGTTGTTGCAAGAGTAAACCCAGTCAGGTATTATACTCCTCTCTGCTGTACCATCTATACAGTACATTATTATTATAATCAAAAGAAGCGCTAAACCACAAGGGGTGTATACAGTACAGGACGAATGTTCCTCATATCACTCTAGCTAGGTCTATGACCTGGCGTAGGGCTACAAACACAACTCTATCATTGCCCCAATAAACCTAAGGCTCGTCTCGAGCCTATTATTTTACCAGTGAAGCTATCATACCAATGTATTAAAGGAACCATTGACACATGTATTACAGTTAGAGTTAGATGGAAGACGGAAATCATGTGTCGTTAATTCATCGCCTCATCCAGTCATCATCTGACTGCCAGCGGATAATCCTGACATTGGCACAGAACTGTGAAGTGAGTATAACCTGGATGTATGCTTAAACACGCTTAATTTCCTTGGGAAATCTTTGTGGCGTTGGTCCTCTACGCCTCCCATGAGTGTTACTGCATGTTCAGTGTCGCCCGTGTCCCTCCCTGCTGTTCCAGCTTTACCACTGCCAGTCAGAATATGCAAGAGGTGAGGTTTGTGGTTTTTCGCCTACGGAGTGTCTCCTTTGGTTGGGTCTGCCCTGACTCACTTGTTTATGGGTGTAGAGGCAGTGTCCGCCAGCAGCTGAGACTTGTCTCCACCAGCTACTGCTGAGCTCTCCTCCTAATCAATAAGTAAACAGCAGGGCATGTATAGAAATGGTTAATAAAAATCTAATTCCTTCTTGTGGAAATCCTTTTTATTATAATATATATTTGTTCATGTACATGTATATATAAACATTTATAGCAAAATAGACTCTCTCTCTCTTGTAGTTCTATACACATCTGAATTTCCCCGCGTGCCAGCAGAGTCTACGGTCCCATGAAAGGTTCTTATGAAACAATTATTGTCCACAGCAGCTGCGACTGATACACAACCTAGCAGCTTCAGTAGCACTATAGGACAACTTAAGTGACTGTTGCTGCAGAACCTGGCACTATAAGACAGCTTCAGTGACTGTTGCTGCAGAACCTGGCACTATAAGACAACTTAAGTGACTGTTGCTGCAGAACCTGGCACTATAAGACAGCTTCAGTGATTGTTGCTGCAGAACCTGGCACTATAAGACAGCTTCAGTGACTGTTGCTGCAGAACCTGGCACTATAAGACAACTTAAGTGACTGTTGCTGCAGAACCTGGCACTATAAGACAACTTAAGTGACTGTTGCTGCAGAACCTGGCACTATAAGACAACTTAAGTGACTGTTGCTGCAGAACGTGGCACTATAAGACAGCTTCAGTGACTGTTGCTGCAGAAACTGGCACTATAAGACAGCTTCAGTGACTGTTGCTGCAGAACCTGGCACTATAGGACAGCTTCAGTGACTGTTGCTGCAGAACCTGGCACTATAACACAGCTTCAGTGACTGTTGCTGCAGAACCTGCCACTATAAGACAGCTTCAGTGACTGTTGCTGCAGAAACTGGCACTATAAGACAGTTTCAGTGACTGTTGCTGCAGAACCTGGCACTATAAGACAGCTTCAGTGACTGTTGCTGCAGAACCTGGCACTATAACACAGCTTCAGTGACTGTTGCTGCAGAACCTGGCACTATAAGACAGCTTCAGTGACTGTTGCTGCAGAACCTGGCACTATAAGACAGCTTCAGTGACTGTTGCTGCAGAACCTGGCACTATAAGACAGCTTCAGTGACTGTTGCTGCAGAACTTGGCACTATAAGACAGCTTCAGTGACTGTTGCTGCAGAACCTGGCACTATAAGACAGCTTCAGGGACTGTTGCTGCAGAACCTGGCACTATAAGACAGCTTCAGTGACTGTTGCTGCAGAACCTGGCACTATAAGACAGCTTCAAGGACTGTTGCTGCAGAACCTGGCATTATAAGACAGCTTGGGGAACAGTTGCTGGAGAACCTGCCACTATAAGACAGCTTCAGTGGCTGTTGATGGAGAACCTGGCACTATAAGACAGCTTCAGTGGCTCTTGCTGGAGAACCTGGCACTATAAGACAGCTCCTGAAGATGTTCTGCAGTGACTGGGGGGGGGGGGGGGGGGGGGGGGGGGGGGGGGGGGGGGGGGGGGGGGGGGGGGGGGGGGGGGGGGGGGGGGGGGGGGGGGGGGGGGGGGGGGGGGGGGGGGGGGGGGGGGGGGGGGGGGGGGGGGGGGGGGTTGCAGCTACATCCTGGTGCAAGATGCTTCAAGGTTGCAGCTACATCCTGGTGCAAGATGCTTCAAGGTTGCAGCTACATCCTGGTGCAAGATGCTTTAGGGTTTTAAAAATCCTGGTGCAAATGTTCGGGTTTCAGCTACTCCTGTGCAAAAAGCTTCAAGGT
>WNWK01015174.1:2500-5000 GCA_009830355.1 Cherax destructor
GAAGGATACGGAAGAATACAAGAGGGTGTTCCTAGACCGGGACAGAACAAAAACAGAACGACAGCAGTTGAGGGAGAGGACACAAAGGTGAAAGGAGCTAGGAGGAGAGACAAGACTCAGAGTGTCAGAGAATGGAAAAGGTACAGAAGGCAAAGAACCCAAGTAAACAAAGACATTAGTAGAAGAGCTAGAAACGAGTATGCACAGGTACAGAGGGAGGCCCAGAAACAGTATGAAAACGACATAGCATCGAAAGTTAAGTCCGTCCCGAAACTGATGTACAGTCACATCAGAAGGAAGACAACAGTCAAGGACCAGGTGATAAGGCTGAGGAGAGAAGATGGGGAACTCACAAGTAACGATCAAGAGGTATGCGAGGAGCTCAACTCGAGGTTTAAGGAAGTATTCACAGTGGAGGAAGAAAGGCAGCTGGGTAGACAGGACGGGGTGCATCACCAACAAGGGATGTATCAAGTGCTAGAGGGCATACACACAACTGAGGAGGAGGTACTGAGTGTGCCACTTACCATAATATTCAACACATCCCTTGAAACTGGGTAGCTACCTGAGGTATGGAAGAAGGCCAACGTAGTCCCCATCTTTAAAAAAGGAGACAGAAAAGAGGCACTAAAATATAGACCGGTGTCGGTGTCACTTACGTGTGTAGTGTGCAAAGTCCTGGAGAAAATCATCAGGAAAAGAATGGTGGAGCACCTCGAGCTGAACAGGATAATAAACACCAGGCAGCACGGATTCCGGGAAGGCAAATCCTGTGTAACAAACCTCCTAGAGTTCTATGATAAAGTAACAGAGGTAAGGCAAGAGAGAGAAGGGTGGGTTGATTGCATTTTCCTGGACTGCAGGAAGGCCTTCGACACAGTTTCTCACATGAGATTAGTAAAGAAGTTGGAAGAACAAGCATCCACTGGAATGGATCAGGGAATACCTCACAGGGAGGCAACAACGGGTCATGGTGCATGATGAGGTATCACAGTGGGCGCCTGTGACGAGCGGTGTACCGCAGGGGTCAGTCCTAGGACCAGTGTTATTCTTGGTATATGTAAATGACATGACGGACGGGATAGACTCAGAAGTGTCTCTGTTCGCAGATGATGTGAAATTAATGAGGAGAATCACATCGGAAGAGGACCAAGCAGGACTTCAAACAGACCTGGACAAGCTTGACATCTGGTCTAGCAACTGGCTTCTCGAATTCAATCCCACCAAATGCAAAGTGATGAAGATCGGAAAAGGGCAAAGAAGACCGCTGACAGAGTACAGGCTAGGCGGAAAAAGGCTACAAACCTCGGCAAAGGAGAAAGACCTTGTGGAGAGTATAACGCCAAGCACGTCTCCGGAGGCACACATCAACCAGATAACTGCAGCAGCATATGGGCGACTGGCAAACCTAAGATTAGCGTTCCGTTACCTTAACAAGGAATCGTTCAAGACACTGTACACCGTGTACGTCAGGCCCATACTAGAATATGCAGCACCAGTCTGGAACCCACACCTGGTCACGCACGTAAAGAAACTAGAGAAAGTGCAAAGGTTTGCGACTAGGTTAGTTCCACAACTCAGGGGTCTGTCCTATAAAGAAAGGTTGAGGGAAATAGGACTAACAACAGTGGAGGAAAGAAGGGTCAGAGGAGACATGATAACGACATACAAAATACTGCGGGGAATCGAAAAGGTAGACAGTGACAGGATGTTCCAGAGAGGGAACACAGAAACAAGGGGACACAACTGGAAGCTAAAGACTCAGATGAGTCAAAGGGATGTTAGGAAGCATTTCTTCAGCCACAGAGTAGTCAGGAAGTGGAATAGTCTTGAGAAAGATATAGTGGAGGCAGGAACCATACACAGTTTTAAGACGAGGTATGATAAAGCTCATGGAGCAGGGAGAGCAGAGACCCAGTAGCGGACATCGAAGAGGCGGGGCCAGGAGCTGAGTCTCGACCCCTGCAACCACAATTAGGTGAGTACAATTAGGTGAGTACACACGTAACAGGAAAGGCACTGCAATGGATCAGAGAATATCTGACAGGGAGGCAACAACGAGTCATGGTACGTGACGAGGTGTCAGAGTGGGCACCTGTGATGAGTGGGGTTCCACAAGGGTCAGTTCTAGGACCTGTACTGTTTTTGGTATATGTGAATGACGTAACGGAAGGTATAGACTCAGAAGTGTCCCTGTTTGCAGATGATGTGAAGTTAATGAGAAGAATTAAATCAGTCGAGGATCAGGCAGGACTACAAAGAGACCTAGACAGGCTACAAGCCTGGTCTAGTAAATGGCTCATTGAATTTAACCCTGCCAAATGTAAAGTCATGAAGATCGGGGAAGGGCAAAGAAGACAGCAGACAGAGTATAATCTAGGTGGCCAAAGACTGCAAACCTCACTTAAGGAAAAAGATCTTGGGGTAAGTATAATACCGAGCACATCTCCTGAGGCACACATCACTCAGATAACTGCTAGCATACGGGCGGCTGGCAAAC
>WNWK01015174.1:12500-48745 GCA_009830355.1 Cherax destructor
TTGTATGATTGATGTTGCGTGTGTTGTATGATTGATGTGGCGTGTGTTGCATGATTGATGTGGCGTGTGTTGTATGATTGATGTTGCGTGTATTGTATGATTGATGTGGCGTGTGTTGTATGATTGATGTTGCGTGTGTTGTATGATTGATGTTACGTGTGATGTACGATTGATGTGCCGTGTGTTGTATGATTGATGTTGCGTGTGTTGTATGATTGATGTGGCGTGTGTTGTAGGATTAATGTGACGTGTGTTGTATGATTGATGTGGCGTGTGTTGTATGATTGATGTTGCGTATGTTGTATGATTGATGTTGCGTGTGTTGTATGATTGATGTGGCGTGTGATGTATGATTGATGTTGCGTGTGTTGTATGATTGATGTGGCGTGTGTTGTATGATTGATGTGGCGTGTGTTGTATGATTGATGTTGCGTGTGTTGCATGATTGATGTTGCGTGTGTTGTATGATTGATGTGGCGTGTGATGTATGATTGATGTGGCGTGTGTTGTATGATTGATGTGGCGTGTGTTGTATGATTGATGTGGCGTGTGTTGTATGATTGATGTGGCGTGTGTTGCATGATTGATGTTGCGTGTGTTGTATGATTGATGTGGGGTGTGTTGTATGATTGATGTTGCGTGTGTTGTATGATTGATGTGGCGTGTGTTGCATGATTGATGTGGCGTGTGTTGTATGATTGATGTTGCGTGTATTGTATGATTGATGTGGCGTGTGTTGTATGATTGATGTTGCGTGTGTTGTATGATTGATGTGGCGTGTGATGTATGATTGATGTTGCGTGTGTTGTATGATTGATGTGGCGTGTGTTGTATGATTGATGTGGCGTGTGTTGTATGATTGATGTGGCGTGTGTTGATGATTGATGTTGCGTGTGTTGTATGATTGATGTGGCGTGTGATGTATGATTGATGTGGCGTGTGTTGTATGATTGATGTGGCGTGTGTTGTATGATTGATGTGGCGTGTGTTGTATGATTGATGTGGCGTGTGTTGCATGATTGATGTTGCGTGTGTTGTATGATTGATGTGGCGTGTGTTGTATGATTGATGTGGCGTGTGTTGTATGATTGATGTGGCGTGTGTTGTATGATTGATGTGGCGTGTGTTGTATGATTGATGTGGCGTGTGTTGTATGATTGATGTTGCGTGTGTTGTATGATTGATGTTGCGTGTGTTGTATGATTGATGTTACGTGTGTTGTATGATTGATGTGGCGTGTGTTGTATGATTGATGTTGCGTGTGTTGTATGATTGATGTTGCGTGTGTTGCATGATTGATGTTGCGTGTGTTGTATGATTGATGTTGCGTGTGTTGTATGATTGATGTTACGTGTGTTGTATGATTGATGTGGCGTGTGTTGTATGATTGATGTTGCGTGTGTTGTATGATTGATGTGGCGTGTGATGTATGATTGATGTGCTGTGTGTTGTATGATTGATGTTGCGTGTGTTGTATGATTGATGTGCCGTGTGTTGTATGATTGATGTGGCGTGTGTTGTATGATTGATGTTGCGTATGTTGTATGATTGATGTTGCGTGTGTTGTATGATTGATGTAGCGTGTGATGTATGATTGATGTTGCGTGTGTTGTATGATTGATGTGGCGTGTATTGTATGATTGATGTGGCGTGTGTTGTATGATTGATGTGGCGTGTGTTGCATGATTGATGTTGCGTGTGTTGTATGATTGATGTGGCGTGTGATGTATGATTGATGTGGCGTATGTTGTATGATTGATGTGGCGTGTGATGTATGATTGATGTTGCGTGTGTTGTATGATTGATGTGGCGTGTGTTGTATGATTGATGTGGCGTGTGTTGTATGATTGATGTGGCGTTTGTTGCATGATTGATGTTGCGTGTGTTGTATGATTGATGTGGCGTGTGATGTATGATTGATGTGGCGTGTGTTGTATGATTGATGTGGCGTGTGTTGTATGATTGATGTGGCGTGTGTTGTATGATTGATGTGGCGTGTGTTGCATGATTGATGTTGCGTGTGTTGTATGATTGATGTTGCGTGTGTTGTATGATTGATGTGGCGTGTGTTGTATGATTGATGTGGCGTGTGTTGTATGATTGATGTGGCGTGTGTTATATGATTGATGTGGCGTGTGTTGTATGATTGATGTGGCGTGTGTTGTATGATTGATGTGGCGTGTGTTGTATGATTGATGTGGCGTGTGTTGTATGATTGATGTGGCGTGTGTTGTATGATTGATGTGCGTGTGTTGTATGATTGATGTGGCGTGTGTTGTATGATTGATGTTGCGTGTGTTGTATGATTGATGTGGCGTGTGTTGTATGATTGATGTGGCGTGTGTTGTATGATTGATGTTGCGTGTGTTGTATGATTGATGTTGCGTGTGTTGTATGATTGATGTGGCGTGTGATGTATGATTGATGTGGCGTGTGTTGTATGATTAATGTGGCGTGTGTTGTATGATTGATGTGGCGTGTGTTGTATGATTGATGTGGCGTGTGTTGTATGATTTATGTGGCGTGTGTTGTATGATTGATGTTGCGTGTGTTGTATGATATATGTTGCGTGTGTTGTATGATTGATGTGGTGTGTGATGTATGATTGATGTGGCGTGTTTTGTATGATTGATGTGACGTGTGTTGTGTACTGTGAAAGAGATGTGTGAAATTTGTGATGTGTGGGAAAGTGAGGGGGGGGTTAGAACGGTGAGAGATAAGATAAGATTTTGATTGGATTTTTAACCCCGGAGGGTTAGCCACTCAGGACAACCCAAGAAAGTCATTGCGTCATTAAGGACTGTCTGTCTTATTTCCATTGTGGTCCTTCAGTCTTGTCCCCCAGGATGCCACCCACACCAGTCGACTGACACCTAGGTACCTACTTGCTTGCTAGGTGAACAGGGAAGCAGATGTAAGGAAACACGCCCAATATTTCCACCCAGCCGGGGATCGAACCACGGACACTTCGTGTGTGCGGCGAGAGCGTTGCCTACTAGGCCACGGGATATTCTTTCGTGTAGGGTCGTCAGGTTCCTTCCAACTTCTCTTTATGAGTCAGCTGCCTCAGCGCTGGCAACATTCCATACTTTCTTCGTATTATTGATCAGGTGTGAGTGATTCCCAGGAAGCAACAATGAGAGGGGAAGTCGAAAAAAACAATTTGAATATTATATATCACAGAGAAGGCCAAAACCCAGCCAAAGTTACTCCAGAGCCACATAAGTACAAAGACAACTGTGAAGAAGCAAGTGATAATGCCGAAGAAGAAGGCACTGTCTACTCTGATGATTAAGACATGTGCAATAATGCAGTACCTTATTCTTTACTTCAGTCAAATACAGAGGCATCAGGTGTATTATTGACATGAAGATGATGTAGTCAGTCCATCAACCTTTTAGAAATAGTATTTGAGGCGGTCAGTCTCTACATGGTCTTGAACATTATCATTCCAGACCATGGAGCTGAACTCTTCTCCAGGCTGACGGACTGACCACCTCAAATACTATTTCTACAAGGTTCATGGACTGATAACATCATCTTTATTTCATTACTACCAGCTGCCTCTGTGTTTGACTCAAGTCAAGAATAAAGATATCGAAGTGTTGCAAATGTGTCTTAATCATCGACTTGTCAGTATTTTATACCAATTTCAACATAACTGTCTATTTTATTATTGTTCTGATATATGTTGTGTATCGTCCAATATAAGGAAGGTTGCACTGTGAGTGACACTAATTAACTGCACGTCACTGTAGTCTATGATCCTGGCCTTGATTGCTCAGTACACTGACTTCCTGGAGAGTGACGTCGGTCTCATGTTGAACCCACGTGAACCACACCATGGTTACGAGAACCCCGATACTCTGAACTAAATACCACTGCCTAGCTAGGTCCCTACCTTGCCATGAACAAGATTATGGATTGCAATGGACAATGAACATGGTTGCAGTTGACCAGCCGGTGGTGGTTCTCAGGGGAGCTAGATGGGTTTGCTGGCGTGAATGTACACGAGGCTTAACTACCTCCACACCACTGTGAACCCGATGTAATTGTTAGTCTCTACGACTCTAACACTGCGACCTTTAATCAGGTGGTGAAGGCAATATTACGACACGCCTCTCGCAGCGACGTGTCGCACCTGTTACATGGTGCTTGCTTCGTCCCAGACAACCTACTGCCCCAGGGAAGTTGGCCAGGATTAATAATAATAATAATAATAATAATAATAATAATAATAATAATAATAATAATAATAATAATAATAATCATATCTTTATTTCTATAAGTATATGTACAAGGTATACAGGCCTAGCTGACATTAATGACATACTACTATATAGAAAGTCCCTTAATATGCGGAGCATTTCCTGCAAATTAGGTCAATTTTATCCCCAGGATGCGACCCACCCCAGTCGACTGACACACAGGTACCTATTTTATTGATAGGTGAACAGGGACAGCAGGTGCTTCCGCCCGTACCGGGTAACGGCCCCCGGACCTCAGTGTGTGAGCTGAGTGTTTTAGATACGTGAGAGTAACAGTACTGGTGATCGTAGCCTGACGAGACAAGATCGACGCTATAACAAGTCATTAATGGCTCGTACATCAAAGGAACGTCATATAACGTTTGGTCTCTCAGGGGAGAGAAAGGGGGGGAAATCGGAAGGCCCACCCCCACCCTTTCCCTTAGTGGGGGCATTAACGGTCACTCTCTCAATAGGCTTCTCTCAATCCCCCCCTCTCCCCCCCAGTAGAAGGTGAAGGACTCAGTGGAATCCGAATGGAATGTTTCCACCCCATGTATAGCGTCATCAATCATTCCTTCTTGAAGGTCTACAAGTGGTTGTCAACCTCGTCTACTACGATACATTTTCCTACGCTCCCTCCCACTGAAAAAAAAAGTATTTTTAGATTATTAAGTTCATGAGATGGTAAAGCGGCCATGTTGAGGCTCACTTACTGGTCAGTCACCCAAACCACAACAATGTATCTACCTCATCGGCTAGGAAAATGATAGGATGGATAATGAGAACCTTCAAAACTAGGGACGTTAAGCCCATGATGACACTCTTCAAATCACTTGTTCTCTCTAGACTGGAATACTGCTGTACACTAACAGCCCATTTCAAGGCTGGCGACATTGCAGACCTGGAGAATGTATAAAGAACTTTCACAGCACACATAAGTACAATAAAGCATCTAAATTAGTGGGAACGGTTGAAGTCCCTTGATTTGTATTCCCTGAAATGCAGGCGAGAAAGATACACTCGGAAAATCCTAGAGGGATTAGTACCAAATTTGCACACGAAAATCACTCTCCCTATGAAAGCAAAAGACTCGGAAAGAGATGCAACATTTCCCAATAAAAAGCAGGGGCGCCACGAGCACACTGAGAGACAACACAATAATTGTCCGGGGCCCAAGACTGTTCAACTGCCTCCCAGCATACATAAGGAGGATTACCAATAAATCCCTGGCTGTCTTCAAGAAGGCGCTGGACAGGCACCTAAAGTCAGTACCTGACCAACCAGGCTGTGATTCATACGTTGGTTTACGTACGGCCAGCAGCAACAGTCTGGTTGATCAGACCCTGATCCACCACGAAGCCTGGTCTCAGACCGAGACACGCAGGCGTTGATCCCTGAAACCCTCTTCAGGTATACCAGTCAGTTATATTTAACATACCAGTCAGTTCTATTTAACATACCAGTCAGTTATATTTAACATAGCAGTCAGTTATATTTACCATACCAGTCAGTTATATTTAACATACCAGTCAGTTATATTTAACATAGCAGTCAGTTATATTTAACATAGCAGTCAGTTGTATATAACTTAAAAGTCACTTTTCTTTAGTATACTTTTTAATAGAAGAATTGGACGCCAAAGTTGCCAGTTTATTGCACATCCAACATCAGTCTGGATGTTAGTGGTTAATTTATTGTGTTACTGTCATGCACCGCGTGCATGGTAACGCAAGAGTACATGCATGTACACTGACCCGTACACTAGATGGTACAAAGGTTATCAAGAGTACATGCATGTACACTGACCCGTACATAGATGGTACAAGGTTATCAAGATACATGCATGTACACTGACCCGTACACTAGATGGTACAAAGGTTATCAAGAGTACATGCATGTACACTGACCCGTACACTAGATGGTACAAATGTTATCAAGAGTACATGCATGTACACTGACCCGTACACTAGATGGTACAAAGGTTATTAAGAGTACATGCATGTACACTGACCCGTACACTAGATGGTACAAAGGTTATCAAGAGTACATGCATGTACACTGACCCGTACACTAGATGGTACAAAGGTTATCAAGAGTACATGCATGTACACTGACCCGTACACTAGATGGTACAAAGGTTATCAAGAGTACTCTTGGAAGTACAGTTATTACAAATCAATACTTCACAAACCATCATCTGGAACAAGAAAAAGTTAGGTTAAGTAAGTTTATTCAGTTTCAGATACATATAAATACAGTTACATAATTATCATACATAACAGCATATGTGTAGATTACCTACGATAACAAAAAAAACAAGTCAGATAACGTGACTTTGTCTTATTCTTGCCGAATAAGACAAGCGAAAATTTGTGTATGCAATAATTTAAAAAAAAAATCATTCTGAACGTAACGAAAAAATATATATTTCACTGTGTTTGTTTATTATTAAATTATTGTAAACTTATCTAAAATATATTTAGTTGGATTATGCTAAATTAAATTGTGCTTGTTATAATAAGGTTAGGTAAGTTTTCTAAGGTACTTTTGGTACAATTTTTTTAGTATATATCTTTAAACGTATAACAGAAAATTTTAGAAAGGACTTAACTTTAAATGAGTTCTTCCTAATTGACTAGTTTTACCTATTCGGCAAGACATATATATATATATATATATATATATATATATATATATATATATATATATATATATATATATATATATATATATATATATATATATATATATATATATATATATACGTATATATATAAAGTGTAGCCAGGTGGTCCAGTGGCTTACTAACTGGTATGGTGTTTTACGACTCACTCGCCATTGATTCAAACACCACCCGTTCCCTGGTTTGTTTACAATTGTGTTAATACGATTTCATTAGTCAAATATTTCAGTTTGTTATGTATATATTCCCGGTTATTAATTCTCAATATTTATTCAAAATAAATGATATCATTCTTGTCTAGGCAAGTGGCCGCTGGAGTGGCCGCTGGAGTGGCCGCTGGAGTGGCAGCTGGAGTGGCAGCTGGAGAACTGTTGTCCTGCTATAATTTGTAATATTTATTTTAAGTTCAGCTAGAGGGTTATGGGCAGTTGTCTTTGTAATTCACTAGTAATGATATGCTTTTGTTATCAGTAACAGTTCACATTATCTAGGTGAGCTTCACTTGTTGTCTGTAATAACTCACGTTATCTAGGTGAGCTTCACTTGTTGTCTGTAACAACTCACGTCATCTAGGTGAGCTTCACTTGTTGTCTGTAACAACTCACGTCATCTAGGTGAGCTTCACTTGTTGTTTGTAACAACTCACGTTATCTAGGTGAGCTTCACTTGTTGTTTGTAACAACTCACGTCATCTAGGTTATGACGTCTCAAGTCATTACTGAGACTCGTGTTTACTTCCAAATATTTTACAATGTCTTGTGCAGATATATGGATCATGTGGCACCATTTTTATCACCCCAAAAAATTTAATTTTACGTTTTGCAAGACACTCACAGTCCGTGTTCTACAACACTCACAGTCCGTGTTCAAAGACACTCACAGTCCGTGTTCTACGACACTCACAGTCCGTGTTCTACAACACTCACAGTCCGTGTTCTACGACACTCACAGTCCGTGTTCTACGATACTCACAGTCCGTGTTCTACGACACTCACTGTCCGTGTTCTACGACACTCACTGTCCGTGTTCTACGACACTCACAGTCCGTGTTCTACGACACTCACAGTCCGTGTTCTACAACACTCACAGTCCGTGTTCTACGACACTCACAGTCCGTGTTCTACGACACTCACTGTCCGTGTTCTACGACACTCACAGTCCGTGTTCTACGACACTCACAGTCCGTTTTCTATGAAACTTACAGTCCGTGTTCTACGACACTAACAGTCCGTGTTCTATGACACTCACAGTCCGTGTTCTTCGACACTCACAGTCCGTGTTCTACGACACAGAGTCCGTGTTCTACGACACTCACAGTCCGTGTTCTACGACACTCACAGTCCGTGTTCTACGACACTCACAGTCCGTGTTCTACGACACTCACAGTCCGTGTTCTACGACACTCACAGTCCGTGTTCTACGACACAGTCCGTGTTCTACGACACTCACAGTTGGTGTTTTACGACACTCACAGTCCGTGTTCTATGACACTCACAGACCGTGTTCTATTACACTCACTGCCCGTGTTCTATGACACTCACTGTCCGTGTTCTGCAACACTCACAGTCGGTGTCCTACGATACTCACAGTCCGTGTTCTACGTCATTCACAGTCGGTGTCCTACGACACTCACAGTCCGTGTTCTACGACACTCACTGTCCGTGTTCTATTACACTCACTGTCCGTGTTCTACGACACTCTCAGTCGGTGTCCTACGACACTCACAGTCCGTGTTCTACGACACTCACAGTCCGTGTTCTACGACACTGTCCGTGTTCTACGACACTCACAGTCTGTGTCCTACGACACTCACAGTCCGTGTTCTTCGACACTCACAGTCCGTGTTCTACGACACTTACAGTCCGTGTTCTATGACACTCACAGTCCGTGTTCTATTACACTCACATTCCGTGTTCTATGACACTCACATTCCGTGTTCTATGACACTCACTGTCCGTGTTCTACGACACTCACAGTCCGTGTTCTACAACATTCACAACATGGCACACTAGCTTATTCCCCCCACAACATACACACATACCTCCCATTACAAACAATGTTGTCACTTTCTGTATTCACACACTTTGAGACAGTATGTCGTCCCGTCATGACCACTTAGCACTAACCTCCTGCCCCGTCCTCCCGGGGTCTCCCACAGTTCACTCACTGCCCAACCTGACGGTGCTGAGTCTCAGCGGGTGCAGCAAGATCACAGACGACGGAGTTGAACTCATCGCAGAGAACTTGCGGAGACTACGATCTCTGGACCTGTCGTGGTGTCCTCGCATCACTGATGCTGCCCTTGAGTACATCGCTTGTGACCTCAACCAACTGGAGGAACTCACCTTGGACAGGTGAGAGAGAGTGTACATTGTGTTACATGGTGTGCTGACCACGTCTAACTTATTCAACTTAGTATATCTATATCTATATATATATATATATATATATATATATATATATATATATATATATATATATATATATATATATATATATATATATATATATATATATATATATATATATATATATATAGATATAGATATATATAGTTATATATATATATAGATATATATATAAATGTGTACTCACCTATTTGTGGTTGTGTGTGTTAGGTTGTGTGTGTTAGTGTGTGTGTGTTTGTGTGTGTGTGTGTGTTTGTGTTTATGTGTGTATGTATGTGTGTGTGTGTGTGTGTCTGTCTGTACTTACCTAATTGTACTCACTTAGTTGTGGTTGCTGCTGGCCCCTCCTTTCACTGGTCACTACTAGGTAACTCTCCCTGTTTAATGAGCTTTATCATACCTCTTCTTAAAGTTATGTATGGATCCTGCCTCCACTACATCACGTTCCAGACTATTCCACTTCCTGACCACTCTGTGACTGACGAAATACTTCCTAACATCCCTGTGATTCAATTGAATCTTCAACTTCCAACTGTGACCCCTTGTTGCTGTGTTCCTCTGGAACATCCTGTCTCTGTCCACCTTCTCGATTTCTCTCAGTATTTTATATGTCGTTACTCATATCCCCCGTATCTCTCCTGTCCTCCAGTGTCATCAGGTCCATTTCCCTTAACCTCTCCTCGTAGGACGTGCCCATTAGCTTAGAGACTAGTCTCGTTGCAAACTTTTGCACTTTCTCTAATTTCCTTACGTGCTTGGCTAGGTGTGGGTTCCAAACTGGGGCTGCATACTCCAATATGGGCCTGACGTACACGGCTTACAGGGCCCTGAACGATTCCTTTTTGAGATGTTGGAATGCTATTCTTAGGTTTGCAAGGCGCCCATATACTGTCGCAATTATTTGGGTGATGTGCGCCTCAGGAGATGTGCTCGGTGTAATACTCGCCCCAAGATCCTTTTCCTTGAGTGAGGTTTGTAGTCTCTGGCCCCCAAGACTGTGCTCCATCTGCGGTCTTCTTAGTGGAGTTGAAATCCAGGAGCCACGTACCATGACTCGCTGATGTCTTCCCGTCTGGTATTCCCTGATCCACTGCGGTGCCTTCCATGTTATCCCTGCCTGGTTCTCCAGCTTTTGCACTAGTCTCGTGTGTAACTGTGTCAAAAGCCTTCTCACAGTCTAAGAAAACTCAATCTACCCACCTCTCTCTCTTCTCTTGTCTTACTGCTGTCACCCTGTCATAGAAGTCCAGTAGGTTTGTGACACAGGATTTCCTGTCCCTGAAATCATGCTGGTTGTTGTTGATAAGCTCATTCCTTTCTAGGTGCTCCACCACTCTTCTCCTGATATTCTTCTCCATGACTTTGCATACCACACATGTCAGTGACAATGGTCTGTAGTTTAATGCTTCGTGTCTGTCTCCTTTTTTTAAAATTTGGAACTACATTTGCTGTCTTCCATACCTCAGGTAGTCGCCCTGTTTCGATAGATGTGTTGAAGATTGTTGTTAGTGGTACACAGAGCGCCTCTGCACCCTCTCTCAGGAGCCATAGAGAGATGTTATCTGGTCCCATAACCTTTAAGATATCTAGCTCGCTTAGCAGCCTCTTTACCTCCTCCTCGGTTGCATGTATTGTGTCCAACACTTGATGGTGTACTCCACCTCTCCGTCTTTCTGGAGTCCCTTCTGTCTCCTCTGTGAACACCTTCTTTGAATCTCATGTTGAGTTCCTCACATACTTCACGGTTGTTTCTTGTGATCTCCCTCCTTCCTTCCTCAGCCTCATTACCTGGTCCTTGAATGTTGTTTTCCTCCTGATGTGGCTGTACAACAGCTTCGGGTCAAATTTGGCTTTAGCTGCTATGTCATTTTCGTATTGTCGTTGGGCCTCCCTTCTTACCTGTGCATATTCATTTCTGGCTCTACGACTGCTCTCCTGATTCTCCTGGGACCTTTGCCTTCTATACTTCTTCCATTCTCTAGTACACTTGGTTTTGGCCTCTCTACACCTTTGGGTGAACCAAGGGCTCATCCTGGCCTTCTCGTTATTTCTGTTGCCCTTGGGTACAAACCTCTCCTCACCTTCCTTGTATATTGTTGTCACATATTCCATCATCTCATTTACTGACTTCCCTGCCAGTTCTCTGTCCCACTGAACCTCGTGTAGGAAATTCTTCATGCCTGTTTAGTCGCCTCTCTTGTAGTTTGGCTTCATTTGTCCTGCCCTTCCTGCTTCCCTCTCCACTTGTAACTCTACTATGTATTCGAAGCTCAGAACCACGTGATCACTGGCCCCGAGTGGTCTTTCATATGTGATGTCCTCAATATCTGCACTACTCAAGGTGAATACTAGATCCAGTCTTGCTTGTTTGTCCTCTCCCCTCTCTCTCTCTTTCTCTCTGGTAGTGTCCCTTACGTGTTGGTACATGAGGTTTTCCAGTACCACCTCCATCATCTGAGCCATCCACGTTTCTGGGCCCCCCATGTGGCTGCAGGTTCTCCCACGGTGCCCCATGGCCTAGTGGTTAAAGCTCTCGCTTCACACAGTGAGGATCTGGGATCGATTCCCAGCGAGGGTAGAAACTTTGGGCGTGTTTCTTTACACCGGTTCCTTATGTTCCCCATCAGTAAAATGGGAACCAGGGAGTTAGTCGACTGGTGTGGGTCGCATCCTGGGACAAAACTGACCTAATTTGCCCGAAATGCTCTGCATAACAAGCGGCTTTCTATATAGTAGTATGTCATAGATATCAGCTAGGCCTGTATACCTTGTACATGTACTTGTAGAAACAAAGATATAACTATTAGTCAATTTCCTTGTGACTGAAGTCACCCACAATCTGTAGCTTTGCCCTGCTCGCATGAGCCCTTCTGGCCACTTTAGCCAGTGTGTCAACCATCGCTCTGTTACTCTCATCATATTCTTGCCTGGGCCTCCTGCTGTTCTGTGGTGGGTTATACATCACTGCAATTACCACCTTGGGAATCCTAGACTAAAGTGTTCCTATTATGAAGTCTCTTGCTTCTCCTCTGTCTCCTCTCTCCAGCTCCTCAAAATCCCATTGGTTTTTGATGAGCAGTGCCACTCCTCCACCCCCTCTGTTCCCTTTGTCTTTCCTCAGGATCTGATATCCTTTTGGAAACATGGCAAGTTATCATTCCTGTGAGCTTGGTTTCTGTGAGAGCTATGATGTCTGGTGATACATCTTTGATTCTTTCGTGCCACTCCTCCCAATTATTCGTTATTCCATCCACGTTGGTGTACCATACCTTCAGTTTCCTTTCCACCACTGTGCTCTGGGGATTTGTGGGGGTTGGGGGACTGGGGGATATGGCAGTGTGTTGTGGGATTCTACTGCATAGTGTGGGGTAGGGGCTGTGAGTGCGGATTGTGGTTTGTATTGGGATAGCTGCTTGGCTGTGGAGTTCTGAGGGTGGGTCTGTGTGTGCGCTTGTTGCTCTGCCAGCTCAGGTTGTCCTCTGCTAACTCTATCCTTTCGTTTCTGTGTCCTCTTAGCTGCTGTCGTTCTGTTCTTGTTCTGTCATGGTCTAAGAACACCCTCTTAATGATTCCTTCAGCCATGGTTTCTCTTGCAGCTTCTTGTTCTGCACCGTTTCTGTCTTGAAAATCGGTTTGACCGGCCAATTACTTCCCTTCAAGTGCTCCCTATTCTCTGAAAATTTACTATCTCAGTTATATCCTCCTCACCTATGTGTTTGATGATGTTTTCAATCTCTTGTTATTCTTTCTGCCATCTTTCATTGTATGTCTTCCCTTCACTCTCCTGAAGCCCATGAATAAAGACTGACTTCTTCCTCTCCTCCTCCCAATCCCTTTCCCTTCGTGTCTATGGGTCCTATTTGTAATACCCATTTTCTCCCTTATTATTTCCTGTAACTCTTGTGTCCTTCCTTTCCTTTGGACCCCTCCTTTAATAAGAGTGTACCTGCTCCAGATGCCATGTCCCCTCTGGACACTGGTCCTGTAACTCACCTCAGCTTATTTGCTTTTGCAGCTTCAGTTAATAACTCTCATTTCTTCTCTGCCTTAAGCCTCTTCTCCATTATCGCAGAAAGCTTGCCTAGTTTGCTCTCCCACTCTTGTTTCATCCTTTTACATTGCTCTTCCATCCATTCTTCCTTTCCAGGCCCATCTTCCTCTCACACCCTCAGTCAACGACTTTCCCTCTGAGGCCCCATTTTTTAAGTGTGTACTCACCTAGTTGTGGTTGCAGGGGTCGATTCATAGCTCCTTGCCCGCCTCTTCACTGGCCGCTACTGGGTAACTCTCCCTGTGCCATGAGCTTTATCATACCTCTTCTTAAAGCTATGTATGGACCCTGCCTCCACTACATCGCTTCCCAAACTATTCCACTTCCTGACCACTCTGTGACTGAAGAAATACTTCCTAACATCCCTGTGATTCATCTGAGTCTTCAACTTCCAACTGTGTCCCCTTGTTGCTGTGTTCCATCTCTGGAACATTCTGTCTCTGTCAACCTTGTCAATTCCTCTCAGTATTTTATATGTCGTTATCATGTCCCCCCTATCTCTCCTGTCCTCCAGTGTCGTCAGGTCGATTTCCCTTAACCTCTCCACGTAGGACATACCCCTTAGTTCCGGGACTAGTCTTGTTGCAAACCTTTGCACTTTCTCTAGTTTCTTTACATGCTTGGCTAGGTGTGGGTTCCAAACTGGTGTTGCATATAGGCCTAACGTACACAGTGTATAGGGTCCTGAACGATTCCTTATTAAGATGTTGGAATGCTGTTCTTAGGTTTGCTAGGCGCCTATATGCTGCAGCTGTTATTTGGTTGATGTGCACCTATGCTGCTATGTCATTTTCATATTGTCGTTGGGCCTCCCTTCTTACCTGTGCATATTCTTTTCTGGCTCTACGACTGCTCTCCTTATTCTCCTGGGTCCTTTGCCTTCTATACTTCTTCCATTCCCTAACACACTTAGTTTTGGTCTCCCTGCACCTTTGGGTGAACCACGGGCTCATCCTGGCTTTTTCATTATTCCTGTTACCCTTGGGTACAAACGTCTCCTCAGCTTCCTTGCATATTGTTGTCACATATTCCATCATCTCGTTTACTGACTTCCCTGCCTGTTCTCTGTCCCACTGAACCCCGTTCAGGAAATTCTTCATGCCCACATAGTCCCCTTTCTTGTAGTTTGGCTTCATTCGTCCAGCCCTTCCTGCTACCCCCACTTGTAACTCTATTGTGTATTCGAAGCTTAAGAACATATGATCACTGGCCCCAAGGGGCCTTTCATATGTGATGTCCTCAATATCTGCACTACTCAAGGTGAACATTAGGTCCAGTCTCGCTGGTTCATCATCTCCTCTCTCTCTGGTAGTGTCCCTTACGTGTTGGTACATGACGTTTTCCAGTACCACCTCCATCATCTTAGCCCTCCACGTTTCTTGGCCCCCATGTGGTTCAAAGTTCCACCTATCGATTTCCTTGTGGTTGAAGTCACCCATGATTAGTAGCTTAACCCTGCTTGCATGAGCCCTTTTGGCCACTTCAGCCATTGTTTCAACGATCGTTCTATTACTCTCATCATATTCTTGCCTTGGCCTCCTGCTGTTCTGTGGTGGGTTATACATCACTGCAATTACCACCTTGGGACATCTAGACTGAAGTGTTCCTACTATGTAATTTCCTGCTTCTCATAAGAACATAAGAAAGGAGGAACACTGCAGCAGGCCTGTTGGCCCATACTAGGCAGGTCCTTTACATTCCATCCCACTAACAGAATATTTGCAAATATTCAATGCTACCCAAGAAATAAGCTTTGATAATTCTATTTACTCATGTGCAATTCCCACTCAAATCCAACCCCTCTCACTCATGAATTTATCCAACCTAAATTTGAAACTACCCAAGGTCCTTGCTTCAATAACCCTACTAGGCATACTGTTCCACTCATCAACTACCCTATTTCCAAACCAATACTTTCCTATATCCTTTCTAAATCTAAACTTATCTAATTTGAATCCATTATTGCGGGTTCTCTCTTGGAGAGATATCCTCAAGACCTTATTTATATCCCCTTTGTTAATACCCATTTTCCACTTGTATACCTCGATCATGTCTCCCCTCATTCTTCGTCTTACAAGTGAATGTAATTTTAGGGTCTTCAATCTTTCTTTATACGGAAGATTTCTAATGCTATGTATTAATTTAGTCATTCTACTCTGAATGTTTTCTAACGAATTAATATTCGTTCTATAATATGGAGACCAGAACTGAGCTTACATTCTCTGTGTTATTTTTCAATATACCTCACAACTGCGCAAACTCACGCATATTTCTTCTTCTAAAACTGACATCACGACGATCACAAACAAATGCCAGGCGCCACTGAGACTCCTGGTAAATGCTCGAGTTATCGGTAATTTCATCTTCTCTTGCTGAACGAATTTCCACAAATCTAGGTGAGGCCTTACTAACGATGTATAAAGCTGTAATATAACCTCTGGACTTCTGTTGCTTACACTTCTTGATATAAATCCCAGTAATCTCTTTGCCTTATTACGTACACTTAGGCATTGCTGTCTTGGTTTAAGGTTGCTGCTTATCATAACCCCCAAGTCCTTTTCGCAATCTGTATGGCTAAGTTCTACGTTATTTAACTTATAAGTGCTTGGGTTATGGACACTCCCGAGCTTCAGAATCTTGCATTTATCTACACTGAACTGCATCTGCCACTTTTCTGACCAGGAATTGAGTCTGTCTAAATCCTCCTGAAGTTCCCTGACATCTACGTTTGAATCAATTATCCTACCTATCTTCGTGTCATTGGCGAATTTGCTCATATCACTGGTAATTCCCTCATCAAGGTCATTGATATATATTATAAACAACAACGGGCCTAAGACTGATCCCTGTGGAACACCACTTGTTACAGATCCCCATTCGGATTTAACCCCATTTATGCATACTCGATCCATGACAGCACTTTTCCCCAGTGCCATGAGCTGCCACTTTCTTTAACAGTCTCTGGTGCGGTATTCTATCAAAAGCCTTACTAAAATCTAAATATACAATATCGAATTCTTTATCGTGATCAACAGCCTCAAAAGCTTTACTAAAGAAGGTTAATAAATTAGATAGGCAGGAACGGCCCCTCGTGAATCTATGCTGAGTATCATTAATCAAATTATGGTTTTCTAGATGGTTTCTAATAATATCAGCTAAAATTGACTCTAGTAATTTGCCTACAATTGAGGTCAGGCTTATTGGGCGGTAATTTGACGGTAGTGACTTGTCCCCTGCTTTAAAAATAGGAATTACATTAGCCATCTTCCACATATCAGACACTACACCTGTTTGAAGAGATAAATTAAAAATGTTAGATATTGGTTCAAGGATTATGTGGATTAAAATAAGGGTCGGATGCGAAAAGTGGGTCATAATAAGCGTGTATGCACCTGGAGAAGAGAGGAGTGTAGAGGAGAGAGAGAGATTTTGGGAGATGTTAAGCGAATGTATAGGAACTTTTGAACCAAATGAGAGATTAATTGTGGTAGGGGACCTAAATGCTAAAGTGGGAGAAACATGCAGAGAGGGTGTAGTAGGTAAGTTTGGGGTGCCAGGTGTAAATGATAATGGGAGCCCTTTGATTGAACTTTGTATAGAAAGGGGTTTAGTTATAGGTAATACATATTTTAAGAAAAAGAGGATAAATAAGTATACAAGATATGATGTAGGGCGTAATGACAGTAGTTTGTTGGACTATGTATTGATAGATAAAAGACTGTTGAGTAGACTTCAGGATGTACATGTTTATAGAGGGGCTACAGATATATCAGATCACTTTTTAGTTATAGCTACAGTGGGAGTAAAAGGTAGATGGGATACAAGGAAAATAAAATCAGTAAGTAAAAGAGAGGTGAAGGTTTATAAACTAAAAGAGGAGGCAGTTAGGGTAAGATATAAACAACTATTGGAGGATAGATGGGCTAGTGAGAGTGTAGGCAATGGGGTCGAAAATGTATGGGGTAGATTTAAAAATGTAGTGTTAGAGTGTTCAGCAGAAGTTTGTGGTTACAGACGAGTGGGTGCGGGAGGAAGAGGAGCGATTGGTGGAATGATGATGTAAAGAGAGTAGTAAGGAGAAAAGTTAGCATATGAGAGGTTTTTACAAAGTAGAAGTGATGCAAGGAGGGAAGAGTATATGGAGAGAAAAAGAGAGGTTAAAAGAGTGGTGAAGCAATGTAAAAGAGAGCAGATGAGAGAGTGGGTGAGATGTTATCAGCAAATTTTGTTGAAAATAAGAAAAGTTATGGAATGAGATTAATAAGTTGAGGAAGCCTAGAGAACAAATGGATTTGACAGTTAAAAATAGGAGGAGAGTTATTAAATGGAGAGTTAGAGGTATCGTGAAGATGGAGAGAATATTTTGAGGATTTGTTAAATGTTGATGAAGACAGGAAGCTGGATTTCGTGTGTAGGGCAGGAGGAATAACATCTTGTAGGAGTGTGGAAGAGCCAGTTGTGGGTGTAGGGAAGTTCGTGAGGCAGTGGGTAGAATGAAGGGGTAAGGCAGCTGGGATTGATGGGATAAAGATAGAAATGTTAAAAGCAGGTGGGGATATAGTTTTGGAGTGGTTGGTGCTATTATTTAATAAATGTATGGAAGAGGGTAAGGTACCTAGGGATTGGCAGAGAGCGTGTATTGTTCATTTGTATAAAGGCAAAGGGGACAAAAGAGAGTGCAAAAATTATAGGGGAATAAGTCTGTTGAGTGTACCTGGTAAAGTGTATGGTAGAGTTATTATTGAAAGAATTAAGAGTAAAACAGAAAGCAGGATAGCAGATGAACAAGGGGCTTTAGGAAAGGTAGGGGTGTGTAGACCAAGTGTTTACAGTGAAACATATAGGTGAACAATATTTGGATAAGGGTAAAGATGTTTTTGTGGCATTTATGGATTTGGAAAAGGCGTATGATAGGGTAGATAGGGGGGCAATGTGGCAGATGTTGCAGGTGTATGGAATAGGAGGAAGTTTTACTGAAAGCAGTGAAGAGTTTTTATGAGGATAGTGAGGCTCAGGTTAGAGTGTGTAGGAGGGAAGGGGACTATTTCCCAGTAAAAGTGGGCCTTAGACAAGGATGTGTAATGTCACCGTGGTTGTTCAATATATTTATAGATGGGGTTGTAAGAGAAGTGAATGCGAGGGTCTTGGCAAGAGGTGTTGGGCTAAAAGATAAGAAGCAAATACAAAGTGGGAGTTGTCACAGTTGCTTTTTGCTGATGACACTGTGCTTTGGGAGATTCTGAAGAGAAGCTGCAGAGGTTGGTGGATGAATTTGGTAGGGTGTGTAAAAGAAGAAAATTGAAAGTGAATATAGGAAAGAGTAAGGTGATGAGGATAACAAAAAGAATAGGTGACGAAAGATTGGATATCAGATTGGAGGGAGAGAGTATGGAGGAGGTGAATGTATTCAGATATTTGGGAGTGGACATGTCGGCGGATGGGTCTATGAAGGATGAGGTGAATCATAGAATTGATGAGGGGAAAAGGGTGAGTGGAGCACTTCGGAGTCTGTGGAGACAAAGAACCTTGTCCATGGAAGTAAAGAGGGAATGTATGAGAGTATAGTTATACCAACGCTCTTATATGGGTGTGAAGCATGGGTGATGAATGTTGCAACGAGGAGAAGGCTGGAGGCAGTGGAGATGTCATGTCTGAGGTCAATGTGTGGTGTGAATATAATGCAGAGAATTCGGAGTTTGGAAATTAGGAGGAGGTGCGGGATTACCAAAACGATTGTCCAGAGAGCTGAGGAGGGGTTGTTGAGGTGGTTTGGACATGTAGAGAGAATGGAACGAGACAGAGTGACTTCGAGTGTATAAATCTGTAGTGGAGGGAAGGCGGGGTAGGGGTCGGCCTAGGAAAGGTTGGAGGGAGGGTAAAGGAAGTTTTGTGTGCGAGGGGGTTGGATTTCCAGCAAGCATGTGTGAGCATATTTGATAGGAGTGAATGGAGGCATATGGTTTTAATACTTGACGTGCTGTTGGAGTGTGAGCAAAGTAACATTTATGAAGGGATTCAGGAAACCGGCAGGCCGGACTTGAGTTCTGGAGATGGGAAGTACAGTGCCGGCACTCTGAAGGAGGGTGTAAATGTTGCAGTTTTATAACTGTAGTGTAAAGCACCCTTCTGGCAAGACAGTGATGGAGTGAATGATGATGAAAGTTTTTCTTTTTCGGGCCACCCTGCCTTGGTGGAATCGGCCGATGTGTTAAAAAAAAAAAAAAAAAAAAATTGGTTCACAGAGTTCCATTTTGCATTCCTTAAGAACCCTTGCAAAAAGCTCATCAGGACCCTCTGTCTCCTCTGTCTCCTCTCTCCAGCTCATCAAAATCCCATTGGTTTTTGATCACCAGTGCCACTCCTCCACCCCCTCTATTCCCTCTCTCTTTCCTCATGATCTGATATCCCGTTCGAAAGATGGTATCTGTTATTACACCTGTGAGCTTGGTTTCTGTGAGAGCTATGATGTCCGGTGATGCCTCTTTGACTCTTTCGTGCCACTCCTCCCACTTATTTGTTATTCCATCAGCGTTGGTGTACCATACCTTCAGTTTCCTCTCCAACACTGTGTTTTGGGGGGTCTGTGGGGTGGGGACTTGGCAGTGTACTGCGGGGTTCTATAGTGGAGTGTTGGGTGGGGGATTGTGGATTGTGTTGGGATAGCGTGATTGGTTGTGGGGTTCTGGGGATGGTTCTCTGTGTGCATGCTCTTGTTGCTCTGCCCTGCTCTGGTTGTCCTCTGCTGATTCTGTCCTTGTCTCTCCTCCTAGCTCCTTTCGCTTTTGTGTCCTCTCCCTCAGCTGTTATCATTCTGGTTTTGTTCTCTCGGTCTAGGAACAACCTTTTGTATTCTGCCGATTCCTTGTGTGTGTTTGTACTCACCTAGTTGTACTCACCTAGTTGTGGTTGCAGGGGTCGATTCACAGCTCCTGGCCCCGCCTCTTCACTGGCCGCTACCGGGTCACTCTCCCTGCGCCATGAGCTTTATCATACCTCTTCTTAAAGATTTGTATGGAACCTGCGTCCACTACATCGCTTCCCAAACTATTCCACTTCCCGACCACTCTGTGACTGAAGAAATACTTCCTGACATCTCTGTGATTCATCTGAGTCTTCAACGTGTGTGTGTGTGTGTTAGTTACCATTTTGTCCTAGGCACATGACGATTAGACACTAGGCCTGTTCTATATATGTGTGTGTGTGGGTGTGTAACGAAACACTTCGAAATGTTTCGGCCCCGCCGGGAATTGAACCCGGGCCCTCCGTGCGTGAAGCAAGAGCGCTAGCCACCATACCATCAGGGTGTGTGTGTGTGCGTGTGTGTGTGTGTGTGTGTGTGTGTGTGTGTGTGTGTGCGTGCGTGTGTGAGTGCGTGCGTGTGTGTGTGTGTGTGTGTTTGTGTGTGTGTGTATGTGCGTGTGTATGTGTATGTGTGTGTGCGTGTGTGTGCAAAACAATCCGCAATGAATCAGCTTAAAGTGACTTTCACACAGTTGTCAGTACTTCATCAGGAGCTTTGTAATATGAAAAGATTAAAATGGAAAGCTCAGAGGTAGCCTGGTTAGGTGAATCGACGACTGTGACCCATACTGGAAAGAAGGGAGAGGACACAGGCACCTGAGTGCCTGTCTCCTCCCTGAAAGATGGAAGAGAGAGGACAAAGGCACCTCAGTGCCACACTGTCTCCTCCCTGAAAGATGGAAGGGCGAGAAAAGAGGCACCTGAGTGCCACACTGTCTCCTCCCTGAAAGATGGAAGAGAGGGAACAGAGGCCCCCTCAGTGCTACGCTGTATCCTCCATGAAAGATGGAAGGGAGAAGACAGGCACCTGAGTGCCACACTCTCTCCTTACTGAAAGATGGGAGGGAACAGAGGCACCTGAGTGCCACACAGTCTCCTCCCTGAAAGATGGAAGGGAGGGAACAGAGGCACCTCAGTGCCATGTTGTACTCTACCTGAAAGATGGAAGGGAGAGGACAGAGGCACCTGAGTGCCACACTGTCTCCTCCCTGAAAGATGGAAGGGACGGAACAGAGGCACCTCAGTGCCACACTGTCTCCTCCCTAAAAGACGGAAAGGAGGGAACAGAGGCACCTCAGTGCCACACTCTCCTCCCTGAAAGATGGAAGGGAGAGGACAGAGGCACCTCAGTGCCACACTGTCTCTTCCCTGAAAGATGGAAGGGAGGGAACAGAGGAACCTCAGTATCACACTGTCTCCTCCATGAAAGATGGAAGGGAGGGAACAGAGGCACCTCAGTGCCACTTTGTCTCCTCCCTGAAACATGGAAGCGAGAGGACAGAGGCACCTTAGTGCCACACTGTCTCCTCCCAGAAAGATGGAAGATAGGGAACAGAGGCACCAGAGTGCCACACTGTTACCTCCCTCAAAGATGGAAGGGAGGGAGCAGAGGCACCTCAGTGCCACACTGTCTCCTCCCTGAAAGATGGAAGGGAGAGGACAGAGGCACCTCAGTGCCACACTGTCTCCTCCCTAAAAGATGGAAGGGAGGGAACAGACACACCTCAGTGCCACACTGTCTCCTCCTTGAAACATAGAAGGGAGAGGACAGAAGCACCTTAGTGCCACACTGTCTCCTCCCTGAAAGATGGAAGGGAGGGAACAGAGGCACCTGAGTGCCACACTTTCTCCTCCCTGAAAGATGGAGGGGAGGGAACAGAGGAACCTCTGTGCCACACTGTCTCCTCCCTGAAAGATGAAAGGGAGGTAACAGAGGCACCTCAGTGCCACACTATCTCCTCCTTGAAAGATGGAAGGGAGGAAACAGAGGCACCTGAGTGCCACACTGTCTCCTCCCTGAAACATAGAAAAGAGTTAACATAGGCACCTCAGGGCCACACTGTCTCCTCCCTGAAAGATGGAAGGGAGGGAAAAGAGGCACCTCAGTGCCACACTGTCTCCTACCTGAAAGATGGGAAGGATCAGAGGAACCTGATTGCCACACTGTCTCCTCCCTGAAAGATGGAAGGGAGGGAACAGAGGCACCTGAGTTCCACACTGGCTCCTCAATGATAGATGGAAGGGAGGGAACAGAGGCACCTGAGTGCCACACTGTCTCCTCCCTGAATGATGGAAGGGAGAGGTCAGAGGCACCTCAGTGCAACACTGTTTACTCCCTGAAAGATGGAAGGGAGAGGACAGAGGCACCTCAGTGCCACACTGTCTCCTCCCTGAAAGATGGAAGGGAGGGAACAGAGGCACCTTAGTGCCACACTGTCTCCTTCCTGAAAGATAGAAGGGAGGGAACAGAGGCACCTCAGTGCCACACTGTCTCCTCCCTGAAAAATGGACGGGAGAGGACAAAGGCACCTCAGTGCCACACTGTCTCCTCCCTGAAAGATGGAGGGGATAGAATAGAGGCACCTTAGTGCCACACTGTCTCCTCCCTGAAAGATGGAAGGGAGGGAACAGAGGCACCTGAGTGCCACACTGTCTCTTCCCTGAAAGATGGAAGGGAGGGAACAGAGGCACCTGAGTGCCACTCTGTCTCCTCCCTGAAAGATGGAAGGGAGGGAACAGAGGCACCTCAGTGCCACACTGTTTCCTCCCCGAAAGATGGAAGGGAGGGAACAGAGGCACCTCAGTGCCACATTATCTCCTCCCTTAAAGATGGAAGGGAGAGGACAGAGGCACCTCAGTGCCACACTGTCTCCTCCCTGAAAGATGGAAGGGAGGGAACAGAGGCACCTCAGTGCCACACTCTCTCCTGCCTGAAAGATGGAAGGGAGGGAACAAGGCCCCTCAGTGCCACACAGTCTCCTCCCTGAAAGATGGAAGGGAGGGAGGTAACAGAGGCACCTGCCCTTCCGACCTACCTTGGTTAAGGGTTTTAACAACAACAATTTTCCTTAATGGTTCTTGTGTGTGTATTACTGGGCAAGTGGTCACCTGAGTGAAGTGTAGTTTAGTCTCTTCGTTGGTCTACTATCACAAACTCCCTCATCAGTTATTTGTCCTTGAAATGAAAACTCTGATAATTCCTAATGAGTTGTTATCTAATTACTTAAATGGACATTTTATAGTCATTTACAGGTTAAAATAGCTTCTAACTTTATTAATATCTTCCGCATAACTTAGCATGTTTTAGTAGCCAGATCCTTTATATGAAATACTGGTTAGTTATGATGACACTGAATTGTGTTGGTCCGGCTACAATGTTTATATTAAAACGTTTTCTCTAAATTTCTAATGCAATGTTACAACGCCTGTACAGGCTCAGTCTTTCTAGTAAACATAACTGGACTTGTAAGCAATGTTCTAGATTCAGATGTTAGTTTTTGTTACATACTTTATGTTATTGTTGCAAGTGACAACTGGCTAATTCAGCTCAACTTGTGGATTTACCAGTAGTTTATATTTATACTTAAAAACTTTTCTTGACAACTGTCCTTGGAATGAGACAGAGAAGTGTGGCACTGAGATGCCTTTATTCCCTTCCTTCCTTCTTTCAGTGGCGAGACAGTGTGGCACTGAGATGCCTTTATTCCCTTCCTTCCTTCTTTCAGTGGCGAGACAGGGTGGCACTGAGATGCCTTTATTCCCTTCCTTCCTTCCTTCTTTCAGTGACGAGAAGGTGTGGCACTGAGATGCCTTTATTCCCTTCCTTCCTTCTTTCAGTGACGAGACAGTGTGGCACTGAGATGCCTTTATTCCCTTCCTTCCTTCTTTCATTGACGAGACAGTGTGGCACTGAGATGCCTTTATTCCCTTCCTTCCTTCTTTCAGGGACGAGACAGTGTGGCACTGAGATGCCTTTATTCCCTTCCTTCCTTCTTTCAGTGGCGAGACAGTGTGGCACTGAGATGACTCTGTTCCCTCCCTTCCATCTTTCAGAGAGGAGACAGTGTGGCACTGAGGTGCCTCTGTCCTCTCCCTTCCTTCTTTCGAGGGAGGAGACAGTGCAGCACTGAGGTGCCTCTGTTCCCTCCCTTCCATCTTTCAGGGACGAGACAGTGTGGCACTGAGGTGCCTCTGTTCCCTCCCTTCCATCTTTCAGGGAGGAGACAGTGTGGCACTGAGGTGCCTCTGTCCTCTCCCTTCTTTCCAGTATGGGTCACAGTCGTCGATTCACCTAACCAGGCTACCTCTGAGCTTTCCATCTTAATCTTTCATATTACAAAGCTCCTGATGAAGTACTGACAACTGTGTGAAAGGAAGATAGAACGTGTATACACTTAGTACCTGACTTATAAAATTAACACCAGTGACCTGATGATCAATATAAGCACTCAGAAATGTCACTTTCAGACCATTGTTACAGTAGCTTAGGAATCTGATCATCAGACTGTTACTGAGTGCGGGAAATGTTGATCTATTATGTTGTTGCTACAGACTAGTGCATGTTCGCAAGATTTCCAAGTGTAACATCATGTTGTATCCGGCAGATGTGTACACATAACAGACATCGGAGTGGGTTACATCTCAACCATGCTCTCTCTGTCTGCGCTCTTCCTGCGCTGGTGCACGCAGGTCAGGGACTTCGGAGTGCAGCACCTCTGCTCCATGAGGAACATCCAGGTCCTCTCCCTAGCTGGTGAGTACACAAGATATGGTAGTATTCACACAGGTCCTCTCCCTAGCTGGTGAGTACACGAGACGTGGTAGTACTCACACAGGTCCTCTCACTAGCTGGTGAGTACACGAGACGTGGTAGTACTCACACAGGTCCTCTCACTGGTTGGTGAGTACACGAGACGTGGTAGTACTCACATAGGTTCTCTCCCTAGCTGGTGTGTACACAAGATATGGTAGTATTCACACAGGTCCTCTCCCTAGCTGGTGAGTACACGAGACGTGGTAGTACTCACACAGGTCCTCTCACTGGTTGGTGAGTACACGAGACGTGGTAGTACTCACATAGGTTCTCTCCCTAGCTGGTGAGTACACGAGACGTGGTAGTACTCACACAGGTCCTCTCTCTGGCTGGTGAGTACATGAGACATGGTAGTACTCACATAGGTCCTCTCCCTAGCAGGTGAGTACACGAGACGTGGTAGTACTCACACAGGTCCTCTCTCTGGCTGGTGAGTACATGAGACATGGTAGGACTCACACAGGTCCTCTCCCTGGCTGGTGATTACACAAGACATGGTGGTACTCACACAGGTCCTCTCTGGCTGGTGACCCCTGGCTAGTGAGTACATGAGACGTGGTAGTACTCACACAGGTCCTCTCCCTGGCTGGTGACTCACTGGCTGGTGAGTACATGAGACATGGTAGTATTCACACAGGTCCTCTCCCTGGCTGGTGACTCACTGGCTGGTGAGTACATGAGACATGGTAGTATTCACACAGGTCCTCTCCCTGGCTGGTGACTCACTGGCTGGTGAGTACATGAGACATGGTAGTACTCACACAGGTCCTCTCCCTGGCTGGTGACTCACTGGCTGGTGAGTACATGAGACGTGGTAGTACTCACACAGGTCCTCTCCCTGGCTGGTGACTCACTGGCTGGTGAGTACATGAGACATGGTAGTACTCACACAGGTCCTCTCCCTGGCTGGTGACTCACTGGCTGGTGAGTACATGAGACGTGGTAGTACTCACACAGGTCCTCTCCCTGGCTGGTGACTCACTGGCTGGTGAGTACGTGAGACGTGGTAGTACTCACACAGGTCCTCTCCCTGGCTGGTGACTCACTGGCTGGTGAGTACATGAGCCGTGGTAGTACTCACACAGGTCCTCTCCCTGGCTGGTGACTCACTGGCTGGTGAGTACATGAGACGTGGTAGTACTCACACAGGTCTCTGAAAATTCCGAGGAGACATGAGGATCCCAAGGAGGATTAGGGACCCCGTAGAACCCTGAAGGTCCTTAGGAGCCTTGAAGAGCCCAAGGAACCCCGAGAAGCCCGCAGAACCCTGAAGAAAGACCCTGAGGAGCCAAAAGAGCCCTGAGGATTCAGAGGAGCCCCTAAGATACCATGATACCACTTAAGGGCTTTTCATCCAAGGAGTTGAGGATACCGAGAGATGTTTATATCTCAGTATATATACATATACGTATATGCAAAACAACCCCAGGGGGAGTTGAATGATAGCTCTAGGCGTTTTGTGTTGCAATCAACATATCATCAGGAGTTGCAATGTTGCAGAAAAGAGGAGAAGGTCCAAGCAAATACGATCACATGGAGCACCTTTGCTCCAGCAAGGTGCTCTCATATGTATATATATATATATATATATATATATATATATATATATATATATATATATATATATATATATATATATATATATAAAGATGGCATATACAGTACACGAGGTGAGAGATACATGTCTAGTACATACTGTTACATGTTTGTCACTGATTATAATGCGAAAATCTCATCCAGCTCCTCAGAGCTGGGGCGCGTGCCCAGAATACAGCATGCATTACCCCACTGAACAGCAGCGCTGAGTCGCTGGAACAGAAAACTAGCTGCCATATGTGTGTGTGTGTGTGTACTCACCTAGTTGTACTCACCTAGTTGTGATTGCAGGGGTCGAGACATAGCTCCTGGCCCCGCCTCTTCACTGGCCGCTACTGGGTCACTCTCCCTGCGCCATGAGCTTTATCATACCTCTTCTTAAAGCTGTGTATGGAACCTGCCTCCACTACATCGCTTCCCAAGCTATTCCACTTCCCGACTACTCTGTGACTGAAGAAATATTTCCAAACATCTCTGTGATTCATCTGAGTCTTCAACTTCCAACTGTGTCCCCTTGTTGCTGTGTCCCATCTTTGGAACATTCTGTCTCTGTCAACCTTGTCAATTCCTCTCAGTATTTTATATGTCGTTATCATGTCCCCCCTATCTCTCCTGTCCTCCAGTTTCGTCAGGTCGATTTCCCTTAACCTCTCCTCGTAGGACATACCCCTTAGCTCCGGGACTAATCTTGTTGCAAACCTTTGCACTTTCTCTAGCTTCTTTACGTGCTTGGATAAATGTGGGTTCCAAACTGGTGCTGCATACTCCAGTATGGGCCTAACGTACACAGTGTACAGGGTCCTGAACGATTCTTTATTAAGATGTCGGAATGCTGTTCTTAGGTTTGCTAGGCGCCCGTATGCTGCAGCAGTTATTTGGTTGATGTGCGCCTCAGGAGATGTTCCTGGTGTTATACTCACCCCAAGATCTTTTTCTTGATTGAGGTTTGTAGTCTCTGGCCCCCTAGACTGTACTCCGTCTGCGGTCTTCTTTGCCCTTCCCCAATCTTCATGACTTTGCACTTGGTTGGGTTGAACTCCAGGAGCCAATTGCTGGACCAGGCTTGCAGCCTGTCCAGATCCCTTTGTAGTTCTGCCTGGTCCTCTTCCGATTGAATTCTTCTCATCAACTTCACATCATCTGCAAACAGGGACACTTCGGAGTCTATTCCTTCCGTCATGACGTTCACAAACACCAGAAACAGCACCGGTCCTAGGACTGACCCCTGTGGAACCCCACTCGTCACCGGCGCCCACTCTGACACCTCGACACGGACCATGACTCGCTGCTGTCTTCCTGACAGGTATTCCCTGATCCATTGTAGTGCCTTCCCTGTTATCCCTGCCTGGTCCTCCAGCTTCTGCACTAATCTCTTGTCGGGACTGTGTCAAACGCCTTCTTACAGTCCAAGAATATGCAATCTACCCACCCCTCTCTCTCTTGTCTTACTGCTGTCACCCTGTCATAGAACTCCAGTAGGTTTGTGACACAGGATTTCCCGTCCCTGAAACCGTGTTGGCCGTCGTTGATAAGCTCATTCCTTTCTAGGTGCTCCACCACTCTTCTCCTGATAATCTTCTCCATGACCTTGCATACTATACATGTCAGTGACAATGGTCTGTAGTTTAATGCTACGTTTCTGTCTCCTTTTTTAAAAATTGGAACTACATTTGCTGTCTTCCATACCTCAGGTAGTTGCCCTGTTTCGATAGACTTGTTGAAGATTGTTGTTAGGGGTACACATAGCTCCTCTGCTCCCTCTCTCAGGACCCATGGAGAAATGTTGTCCGGCCCCATCGCCTTTGAGGTATCTAGCTCGCTTAGTAGCCTCTTCACTTCCTCCTCAGTTGTGTGTATCGTGTCCAGCACCTTATGGTGTACCCTACCTCTCCTCCTTTCTGGAGGCCCTTCTATTTCCTCTGTGAACACCTCTTTGAATCTCATGTTGAGCTCCTCACACACTTCGTGGTCATTTCCTGTGACCTCCCCTCCTTCCTTCCTCAGCCTGATCACCTGGTCCTTGACTGTTGTTCTCCTCCTGATGTGGCTGTACAACAGCTTTGGGTCAGATTTTGCTTTCGCTGCTATGTCATTTTCGTATTGTCTTTGGGCTTCCCTTCTTACCTGTGCATATTCATTTCTGGCTCTACGACTGCTCTCCTTATTCTCCTGGGTCCTTTGCCTTCTGTACTTCTTCCATTCCCTGGCACACTTGGTTTTGGCTTCCCTGCACCTTTGGGTGAACCATGGGCTCATCCTGGCTTTTTCGCTTTTCCTGTTACCCTTGGGTATAAACCTCCCCTCAGCTTCCGTGCAAATTGTTGTCATATATTCCATCATCTCGTTTACCAACTTCCCTGCCAGCTCTCTGTCCCACTGAACTCTGTGCAGGAAGTTCTTCATGCCCACGTAGTCACCTTTCTTGTAGTTTGGCTTCATTTGTGCAGCCCTTCCTGCTTCCCCTTCCACTTGTAACTCTACTATGTAGTCGAAGCTTAGAACACTGTGTGTGTGTGTGTGTGTGTGTGTGTGTACTCACCTAATTGTACTCACCTAATTGTGGTTGCAGGGGTCGAGACTCAGCTCCTGGCCCCGCCTCTTCGCTGTCTGCTACTGGGTCTCTGCTCTCCCTGCTCCATGAGCTTTATCATACCTTGTCTTAAAACTATGTATGGTTCCTGCCTCCACTATATCATTCTCTAGTCCATTCCACTTCCTGACTACTCTGTGGCTGAAGAAATGTTTCCTGACATCCCTTTGACTCATCTGAGTCTTCAGCTTCCAGTTGTGTCCCCTTGTTTCTGTGTTCCCTCTCTGAAACAACCTGTCACTATCTACCTTGTCAATTCCCCGCAGTATTTTGTATGTCGTTATCATGTCTCCTCTGACCCTTCTTTCCTCCAGTGTTGTTAGTCCTATTTCCCTCAGCCTTTCTTCATAAGACAGACCCGAGTTGTGGAACTAACCTTGTCGCAAACCTTTGCACTTTCTCTAGTTTCTTGACGTGCTTGACCAGGTGTGGGTTCCAGACTGGTGCTGCATACTCTAGTATGGGCCTGACGTATACGGTATACAGTGTCTTGAACGATTCCTTGTTAAGGTAACGGAACGCTAATCTTAAGTTTGCCAGTCGCCCATATGCTGCCGCGGTTATCTGGTTGATGTGTGCTTCGGAGACGTGCTTGGTGTTATACTCACCCCAAGGTCTTTCTCCTTTGTTGAGGTTTGTAGCCTTTGTCCACCTAGCCTGTACTCTGTCAGCGGTCTTCTTTGCCCTTCTCCGATCTTCATGACTTTGCATTTGGTGGGGTTAAATTCGAGAAGCCAGTTGCTAGACCAGATGTCAAGCTTGTCCAGGTCACTTTGAAGTCCTGCTTGGTCTTCATCCGATGTGATTCTCCTCATTAATTTCACATCATCTGCGAAAAGAGACACTTCTGAGTCTATCCCATCCGTCATGTCATTCACATATAGCAAGAATAGCACTAGTCCTAGGACTGACCCCTGCGGTACACCGCTCGTCACAGGCGCCCACTGTGATACCTCATCACGCACCATGACCCGTTGTTGCCTCCCTGTGAGGTATTCCCTGATCCATTCAGTGCCCTTCCTGTTATACACGCTTGGTCTTCCATCTTTTACTAATCTCATGTGAGGAACTGTGTCAAAGGCCTTCCTGCAGTCCAAGAAAATGCAGTCAACCCACCCTTCTCTCTCTTGCCTTACCTCTGTTACTTTATCATAGAACTCCAGGAGGTTTGTTACACAGGATTTGCCTTCCCTGAAACCGTGCTGTCTGGCGTTGATTAACCTGTTCTGCTCCAGATGCTCCACCATTCTTTTTCTGATGATTTTCTCCAAGACTTTGCACACTATACATGTAAGTGACACCGGTCTGTAGTTTAGTGCCTCTTTTCTGTCTCCTTTTTTAAAGATGGGGACTACGTTGGCCTTTTCCATATCTCAGGTAGCTGCCCAGTTTCAAGGGATGTGTTGAAAATTTTGGTAAGTGGCACACTCAGAACCTCAGCTCCTTCCCGAAGGACCCATGGTGAGATATTGTCCGGACCCATTGCCTTTGAGGTATCAAGGTCACTGAGTAACTGCTTCACCTCCCCTCAGATGTGTGTATACCCTCCAGCACTCGATACATCCCTTGTTGGTGATGCACCCCGTCCTGTCTACCCAACTGCCTCCCTTCCTCCACTGTGAATACTTCCCTAAACCTCGAGTTGAGCTCCTCACATACCTCTTGATCATTACTTGTGAGTTCCCCATCTTCCCTCCTCAGCCTTATCACCTGATCCTTTACTGTTGTCTTCCTTCTGATGTGGCTGTACATCAGTTTCGGGTCAGACTTGACTTTCGATGCTATGTCGTTTTCGTACTGTTTCTGGGCCTCCCTCCGTACCTGTGCATACTCGTTTCTAGCTCTTCGACTAATCTCCTTGTTTGCTTGGGTTCTTTGCCTTCTGTACCTTTTCCATTCTCTGGCACTCTGAGTCTTTGCCTCCCTACATCTTTGGGTAAACCAGGGGCTCTTTCTTGTCTTCCCATTTATTCTTTTTCCTTTGGGTATAAACCGTTCCTCTGCCTCCTTGCACTTTGTCGCTACGTATTCCATCATTTCATTTACTGACTGTCCTTCCATTTCCCTTTCCCACAGAATCTCCTGCAGGAAATTCCTCATACCTGTGTAGTCCCCTCTTTTATAGTCTGGTATGTCTCTTTCAGCACCATTTTCCCTCTCCACCTGTAGCTCTACTATGTACTCAAAGCTCAGCACCATATGGTCACTGGCTCCCAGGGGGCTCTCTGAGTCCTGAATTCCGGCAGTACGACGTAAGAGGGAATCGGCTTGCGTAATGTCATTTTCAGTGAGTATGTCCCCTCAAAAATGCCCACCATCGGACCCTCGCTCCACTTCCCGGGCATGGCAGCATGCACAATGCCATAAGCTCCAAATACCTCGCTGATGTCCACTAAGTCCGATTCAAACGGCACATTCTTAACCCTAATCCAAGTGTAAGTATGTGACACGTCTTTCAGTCGCACTTGTAGGCCAGAATGTACCGTATATACTCTGTCTTGATGGCGGTCGACAGTCCTTTCGTACACCTCAGCCGTTAAGAGTTTTACAAAGACTCTATTAATGCCGTTGAGCGTCACACCATACAAATCTGCAGTCTCCAAACCATAGACGTCCCTTAATATGTTTGGCAGAACTGTAGCCGCAGTAGCCGGTTGCAAAGCCCCAGTCACCATATCTATACAGACTGTGTTGATCCTGCGTCTGCTCGCCGTGGCCATGTTTACAGAAAATGAAGTTATCGTTGATCACCGCTAGGTGGCAGCCCAGGGAACAGCACACCCGCACCCGGCAAGAGCTGGGTGGCCAATATATATGGTCATTAGATGAGTTACAAGGAGCACAAGGGTACATGAGGATGGATTTCTTTTTATCAGGTTGTATTAATTATAACAGGTTTATACATTATGAGGTATAACAGGTTTATACATTATGAGGTATAACAGGTTTATACATCATGATATATAAGTTTCAACATTTGTACTAGATTATATTTGATAAATTATTTTTCTTTGAGCAATTATGTAAGGTGTTTTGAGGCTAGTGGAGTAATACAGTGAATAATGTTATTTTGAGGCAGTGTAAATCTATTTAATAACTTTGAAGGTAATGAAAAGTAGTGGGTATTTAGTTTTGGGTAAGTAGGTGTTTTTTTTTAGCAGAGTTTTGAATTGATGTACAGATCGGGTTTCTTTGGTAATCATAGGTAATAAATTCCAAATTTTTGGGCCTTTAATATGCATTGCGTTTTTGCATAGTGTGAGGTGGACGCGGGGAACATCGAAGAGTGATCTGTGCCTTGTGTTATGTTCATGTGTCCTGTTAAGGTTGGTTAGGAGAATTTTGAGTTGTGGGTTAATATTTGAGTTTAGTGTTTTATGTATGTAATAGGCACTGTAAAAAGTATGGATGTCTTGTATGGTGAGTAAGTTCAGACTTTTGAATATTGGGGGAGTATGTTGTCTAGAGTGGGAATTTGTTATCATTCGAACTGCAGCCTTTTGTTATGTTATTAATGATTTGAGGTGATTTATTGTTGTTGAGCCCCATGCACAGATTCCATAGGTGAGATAGGGGTAAATGAGTGAGTGATAAAGGGAAAGGAGAGCTGGTTGTGGAACATACTACCTTATCTTAGATAGTATTCCTATGGTCTTGGAGACTTTCTTGGAAATTTGTTGTATATGTGTCTGAAATTTGAGGCCACTGTCAAGGTGGATTCCTAAGAATTTTCCCTCTGTGAGTTTTGTGACAAGTGATCCGTTTATCATTATGTTAAGTGGAACATTTGTAGCTCTGTTCCCAAACTGAATGAAATAGGTTTTGTCAACATTGAGAGTAAGCTTGTTAGTCATCATCCAGGTAGATATTTTCTGTAATTCAGCATTTACAGTGTTGGCTAGTGTGACTGGGCATGGGTGAAAGAAGACGTATGTAGTGTCATCTGCAAATAGTATGGGTTTGAGTAGTTGAGATGCATTTGGTAGGTCGTTTATGTAAATGAGAAAGAGAAGTGGGCCAAGAACACTTCCCTGTGGGACACCAACTGTAATTGTTTGTGTGGAAGAGTTTTTTTTTTTATTTATTTATTTTATTGAGAAAACAATTACAAAACACATGACAATACGGAGACAGAAAACAGAGTGATAACTTAAAATACAAGCACTAACTGTGCTTGGCAAAGCAACAACAGAGGTTAACAAAATTTTCCCTACTTAAGAAAACATACAAAGCATAAATACAATGCACAAAACCAGAAAAACTTATCACTCAATGCTTACCATCCATGAACAGGAAAAAATAATAACCGTATGTACATAATCCCGAAGGACATAAATCACAAACAGCCACTAAATGACGTAAGTGACAGTATAACAAAATATACTAAATATAGTCATCCCCCAAGTGCTTATTATTCACACGTCTGTAAAGTACAGACAACGACCCAATGAAACTTTATTACATTACAAAATTAGAAGACAATATAAACACATCAATTGTAACAATATAATAATTATACTAACAGCGCCAACCCCTACAAAACTACACACACTGTTGATCATTAACATCAATAATTAAGTTACACAGTAAGCAAAAACATGCCTATTCACCAGTGTATAATAACGTAATAGCACAGAACATATGACTCATCTCCAAAACTGAAAACTTTTTTATACAATACAAAAACACAGGTAAAGGAATGATGTCATTCCGAAAAAGTAGATTAAGTATATAAGGATAGATCATCCTGCACAATAAGCAAATTAATATTTACACAAACACAATTAACAAAGGTAGACAGTTTACAACACAAAATCTACCCAAAACTTCCTTCCACAACAGTAAGGCACAAAATGGAACATGAGAAACCCATCTCAGGAAACCTTAAGTTACATACAACATGTAGGTAAACGGTTCATACCCAAGTGTGTGAAAAAATAAGAACCCTATATAAACACGGCTTAAAGGGAACGTTCTACACCTATAACTATACATCACCAGTCCAGTAGGTTATGAAGAAAAGCCACTATGGTTACCCCTGACACCTTATCCGTATCCCGTCATACCACACACATCGCACATTCCAGTCATGTGTCATACTCCCGCTGAGTCCACCGTCACCCTAACACCCCTCCCCTTCATTCATACGCCCTTCCACACCATGTATACCCCCCTCCCTGTCGCCGGCCAGTCCTTTTAAACCCTCCCTCACAGCTCTAGTAAACTACCCACCGCCAACTTCCTATAACCCACAGAAAAAGCTGAATCCCACCGCCGACCATAAAGATCCCTATTTCTACATTTTGTCCTATAAAACACAGCAGCCAAAGCCTTAACTCTACACTCCCCCGACACCCCCTTCATACCCCATGACACATACAAGTAGTCTGCCACTAGGTACAAGACCGCCCGTCTCACCTCCCCTCCCACATAATAATAATAATAATAATAATAATAATAATAATAATAATAATAATATTAATAATAATAATAATACTTTATTGAGACATGGTACAATTATATATGGTAGACATAGTTATACATAGCTATTACATAGTTATTACATAGTTATTAATGAGATGTACATGTGGGGAATTGTGAGAGAGAAGTCTATCTGGGACACCGCCACTAGCAATAAACAAACTCCCAGGGAGATGACCGACTCGTATAATTTTTACCGCAGTCATTCCCTTTAAGGTATGTGAGAACGTTACCCGCTCCTGGCCGCACCGAGGGGGTACCTTCAATATTCTCGTTAACCCACTGCACTCTGGACCAGTATAAATAAATCTGAGAAGATCATTTATTATAATTATGTTATATTAGATTTAAGTGGACTGTATTGGTTATTAAACAACTGATCAACCAGGAGAAGAGGTAGAGAACACACAGTTAAATTAACATGATCAACACTCACCTAATTAACAGCATCATAGCGGTGTATCGTAGATCGTTGACCTAGCTAAAGTACATCTACTGTGCGTAACAATATCATTGGCCAATAACAAATTCGCAAGCAGAGTACTTAGCTTTAGATGAGGGAGTCGTTCCGTTGTTGACGTCCTCCTGCGATCTGATTCGATCGCGATGGTATTAGCTGTCTCGTCGAGTCAAGGAAGGTTAATTTCCGTGCACTCTTATACGCCCACGAGACCGAGCGTTAGTTAACATGTGGTTGGTCGGGGTAGCGAATCAGATCCTCTCACTAATCCGACCTTTTGTACTGTTTATACGTATAACTTTACATATTACGTATATCCCGGCTTAATGCCCCACTAGTTTATACACATTCACAGTCTCGATACTTGAATTTCGAGTAGATAACTTGCGATATGTTAGTTCATTTCAACCGCGTCCAACATGGCGGTCGGGGTATGGCGTACCCAAGCTAGCCTCGCCCAGTACAATCAACCCCTGATTATTTACAACTCGGTTTCACTATATTCACCATTTCACAATATTCCTCAAATACATTTCAGTCTCTTCTCAGACGAAAACTCCCTTGCATCAGGGGGTTACGACTTTATCCTGCCGTATGGTCATTTCACTCAGTTCAAATAGGCCTATGACCGCATCACTCGCCGGCGGCACACCTTATTTCACAATTATTGTCCTATTGCTGGACCTCCTGGACCGATTGTCCCACTTGTTATTCCCCGCGTCACTGGATATTCCTCCACATTACGAAAGGAGGTAATTAAATCCGATTTGGTGGGCGGAGTCTCCAAATTCGACAGGCCATTTCACCACCTGATCTCGGGTCGCTAGGCTCGCTGTTCACTCTCTGCCCATTCCCCTCTACCTCCTCCCTGCCCAGCCTCTTCCCGCTTCCTTCCCGCTGGTATGATGGTTCTCTATTACATACCCCCATGTACCAGCGGTACATTAAGGATATCTGTTCATATTGGAAAGTTTATCAATTACAACTTTCGGAAAATACCAATATTTTCCACAGTACATGCCAAAAGCCCGTTTATTTGTCAGAGGAAGGAAAGTCTCCCTGAAAATAGGGTGAAGATAGATCTGTATAGTGAATATATCAGTGGTGCCATA
>WNWK01015175.1:0-48744 GCA_009830355.1 Cherax destructor
TAGGTCAGCAATTTCACCTCCCTTTGAAAAGGTGCTGTTAGTGTGCACAATATTCAACCCTAGATAGAACAAGCGACCTGAAGAGTGTCATCATGGGCTTGGCATCCCTAGTTTGCAGGTTCTCATTATCCATCCTGTCATTATTCTAGCAGATGCGATTGATACAATGTTGGGGCCTTTGAAGGTGAGATCCTCTGACATTATCACTCCCAGGTCTTTGACATTAGTGTTTCGTTCTATGTGTGGTAAATTTGTTTTTTCCCCAATATAGTTTTAATTTCTTCACGTTTTCCAAATCGGAGTAAATTGAAATTTCTCATATTGAACTTCATTTATTTTCTGCGGCCCATTTAAGATTTTGATTCCATCTGGAGTAATGCAGTGTCTTCAGGAGGCACTGTCATTCAAACCGGTGTCATCTTCAAAGGAAGACAGGTTCAGTGGCTTAATCCCTGTCTATATCAGATATGAGGATGAGAAAAAAGATGGGAGTGAGTACTGTGCCTTGTGGAACAGAGTTTCACCATAGCCGCCTCAGACTCTCTCTTTTACTACTCTTTGTGTTCTATTTGTTAGGAAATTATAGCTCCATCTACCAACTTTTCCTGTTATTCCTTTATCACGCATTTTGTCACTATTACGCCATGGTCACATTGTCAAAGGCTTTTGCAAGTCTGTGTATACACATCTGCATTTTGTTTGTCTTCTAAACATCCAGGACCTTGTCATAGTGGTCCAGTAGTTGAGACAGGCAGGAGCAACGTGCTTTAAACCCATGTTGCCCGGGTTTTGTGTACTGATGGTATCTAGATGGGTGGCAATCTTGCTTCTTAGAACCCTCTCAAAGATTTTTATGATATGGGATGTTAGTGTTATCGTCTATAGTTCTTTGCTGTTGCTTTACTGCCCCTTTGTGGAGGGGGGCTATGTCTGTTGTTTTTGCAGCTGTGGGATGACCCATGTCCATGCTCCCTCTCCATAGAGTTATAAGCACATGATGGGGCTTCTTGCAGTTCTTGATGAAAACGGAGTTCCACGATCTGGGCCTGGGGCAGAGTGCATGGGCATGACATTTATCCCCTTTTTAAAGTCATTTGACATCAGGATAATACATATATCAGATAGGTTTAGTTCCAATCTTCCTCTCGTAAAAATTCATTTAGGTTTTGACTCTCAGTCTGGTTAGCAGCTCACTAAAAACCGAGTCATATTGGGACTTCAGTAGCTCATTCATTTCCTTTCTGTCATCTGTGTAGGACCCATCCATCTAAGTAGGGGCCCAATACTAGAATTTGTTCTCGACTTTGATTTGGAATAAGAAAATAAATATTTTGGGTTTCTTTCAATTTCATTTATGACTTTTAGTTCTTCTCGCATTTCTTGACTCACTAAGATTCCTTTAGCTTTAGTTCGATGTTTGCTATTTCTCTGACCAGTGCCTGCCTTCGTATTACAGATATATTGGTCTCTTTTAGCAGCTCTGTTATTCTTTGCCTTTGCCTGTATAGGGAGTGCCTTTCTCTTTCTAGTTTATATCTTCTCTTCCTGAAAGCATTGCCTTGAGCATACCTAAAAAGTGCCACAGAGTTAATTTGTTCTAGACATAGGTTAGGATCCGTGTTACTGAGGCTATCTTCCCAGTTTATATCATTTAGGATTTGGGTTTTACTTGGTCCCACCTTATTTTTTTTGTTATTGAAGTTGAATTTGGTGAAGGCTCCCTCACGACTGATCACATGTTGTTGGTCTGGGCCCCCATGCATATGTGTCTGAACCTCTATTATGTTGTGATCTGAGTACTATATTTTTTTTGATATGGTAATATTTCTAATCAGATAATCAGTGTTAGTGAAGATGAGGTCCAGTGTATTCTCTAATCTTGTAGGCTCTATTATTTGCTGGTTTAAGGTGAATTTGGTGCAGAGATTTAAAAGCTCGTTTGTGTGAGTTTTCATCTGAGCTGCCTCTTGAGGTTATCTCCGCTACAGCATTATGTGCTACATTCCTCCTTTTTAGGTGCCTTAGGTTGAGATCCCTAGGAGCAAGATGTTGGGGGCAGGAGCTAGACCTGGAGCAGGAGCTATAGACCAGAGGTATACTCCACTCATAATATGGCATATATTCATTTCGGCATCTTTATTACAGTTCTAGGGTATTTATCGTGTTTCTGATATCAAGTTGGAATAAATGTGATAGATAACCTTTATTACTAATATTAGTGTAATTACACAACATTTTATTAGCGCCAAGCTAGCATCCAATGCCCATGCGACTCCCAAAAAAAACACCCAGGTGTTATACATACCTGGAAAGTTACCCCAGGTATTGTACATGCATCTAATTCATCAATAAATACACCCAAGTGTTGTACATGTGTCTTATTCATCAATAAAGACACCCAGGCGTGTACATGCGTCTTATTCATCAATAAAGACACCCAAGTATTTACATGTGTCTTATTCATCAATAAAGACACCCAGGTGTTGTATATGTGTCTTATTCATCAATAAAGACACCCAGAGTTTGTACATTTGTCTTATTCATCAATAAAGACACCCAAGTGTTGTACATGTATCTTATTCATCAATAAAGACACCCAGGTATTGTACATGTGTCTTATTCATCAATAAAGACACCAGGTGATGTACCTGGGTATAACAAGAGACCAAATTATCCAGGATCTACTGTAATAAAAAATTTAAAAAAATTAATAACGTACAATAAATCTTTAAATTACTCAATAAAACCAAATATTTGTTTCAATTTCCCAGAAAAATTTTTTAAAGTATAAACCTGTATACATTTATACACATTTATATACATTCCTATGTATAACAAAGATCAAGTTACCATACTGGTCACAAAAACGATTTAAAAAACCTGATAAAAACACAATAAACCAAAACAAAACCAAAAAAACGATAATCTTTAAACGCTTCAGCTTCGGGAATTTTTTTTTAATTTTAAAACCCCTCAATATAATGAACCTTTGTTATTATGTAGTATACATATATGTAGTGTATATTGTGTATCATGTATATATTGTGTATATATGTAGTGTATATTGTGTATATATGTGTATATATGTTTTTTTATTGTTATATATTGTATTGTGTTTTTTGTGTACAGTAGCCCGTCATTTTTGAATTATGTTCCCGTTACATTGCACAATTGAAGAAATGCACACATTATCATCTAACACACGAAAAAATGATATTCCCGGTTCGGGGTAAAAAGTTTTGAAAACGGTGCCGCGGTGGGTTAAACCATTGAGTCAGTGGGGCCCCTACTGGGGGTGGCTATGACCCAATCAAGTGCTTAATGCTGCGAAGTTTTCTGGAAGAAAATCCCAAACACGAACTTATATCGTCAGCGAAAAAGTGCACCGGGCTTCAAGACGAAAAGGATGTTTACTTGCTCCTTTTGGTAATGCATCAGGTGATTTCAAGTGTAAGCCCAATCCTCGTGCTTAAAAAAAGGAATTTGTTTTCCTTCCCGCAAACTGTAAGTTTATTCAGATACACGGGGCCAGCAGCTGAATTCGCCCTGCAACCACAATTAGGTAAAAATTATTGATTATCATACTAGCAGCATATTGTGAAACCTAGGATCCCAAAAAGTCAGACAAAGGAACTAAGTCACTCGTTTTTTTGGGTTTTTTTCTCACATATCTTATTATGTTTGTAACTGTATCTTTTTATCGTGAATAAATTTCAAGTTTGGGGGGAAGGAAAAAAAAAAACCATTCCCAAGCAGCCTTGTTTTTTTCAGCGGGGGACACCCCCGGCCACCCCCTGCCACCTGGACCCCCCCCCCACTTTACGTATTTCATCGCGAAAAAAAAAAATCCTCCGAGAGAGTGTTGTTTTTTGATCTTTAAATTAATATATGTTGTATCTGAAGCAATCACAGTGTTGCTCAAAGTGGCAAGAAAAGGTATAACATTTGTCTTAGAATTAATGAAAAAAAAGATATTAGAAAAGATTAACCCCGGGCTGAATGAAGTGACTTTGTAAAATAAAAATAAACATAAGTTTGTGTGACTGCGTGCTTCACGACGACGCTAGTTGACTTACTGATTGACGCTGCCGCTGCTGACTTACTGCTGGGCGACTGACTAAGACGGCCAAGGGGGCTTTACTGACTGACTTACTGACTGATTGCTTTCCCCCTGACGGGAAAGGCTGGCTTTTACTGAATGACTGACTGACGACTTACGGCGCCTTTCTTTCTGACCGGCCCCGGGCGGCTGACTTACTGAATGACACTAACTGAAACGACTTACGGCGAATGACGCTGACTTACTGACTGAATGCTTGCGGCTTCGCTAATACGCGACACGCTGGCCCCCCTTGCGCTGATTAACTTGACTGACGTGATTTACTGAATGACTTACTGACTGAATACTTACTGACTGAATGATTGCGCTTACCGAGACTTGACTGACTTACTGCTGAATGACCCTGACTTACTGCTGAAAACGACGACTTACGCGGACTTTGCTTACTGACCCAAATGACACGGCTGGGGGAAGCGCGACCGTGAAGACTTGCGGCCGCTGAAAGACGATGCTTACTGACTGAATGACTTCGCGAATGACGTGACTTATTGACGAAAGCTTGCTGTTCGACGCTGAAAGTTTAATTAATGACTTATTAAAATGAAAGACGTTGCCTGTCAACCATCGACCAGTCCCGCCTCTACCCTCCCTCAGCCCCCGGGGCCAACTAATTTTACTCTCTTCCCAAACATCCCAAAAACCGCCCCAAAAATTTGGTAAAAACTATTATTTTTGTTCATTTGATCTTAAAGGGAAAAAAAAATAATACTTGATAATGAACACAATTAAAATTCACTTTTTTTTGTAAGTCTTTGGGCTAAAAAAAATTGTTTGGCTTTGGGGGCTCCCCGGGAAAGTAACCCTATTTTTCCCATAAGTTCTTTTTATTTAACACAAAAATTTTCCCAACACGACTTTTTCAGGACGTAACTATCGTTCTAAATGACGGTCTACTGTATATATGTAGTGTATATTGTGTATATATTGTATTTGTGTATATATGTAGTATTTGTGTATATATGTGGTGTATATTGTTGTATTTTGAAAATTGGTACCTCATTTGATATTTTTTCATTCCGGAATCTGTTCAAGTGCCATTACCAAACGTTTATCTCCTTAAGAAATGTTGTAAAATAGACTAGCCCTTTTTTAGACCCCCAAAATTACACTTACAAAAGCTTTTAAAAAAAATAAACTTACAAAAAAGGGTGATTTTGGGGGAATTTTAAAAATCGGTACCACTTTTGGTAGTATACAGCCTCCCTCATTAACAACGAAGATAGGGACCTCAGACCCCGTCGTTGCCACTTGGGGTAGCATTCTGGAACAAATTTTCGGCGAAAACAGGGGGGACCATGTATATGACAGAATACACAAATGGTTTTTATGACATTTTATACTGATTTTAAACTTGGATAAAACCCCTCAAAGAGGACATGGGATAAAACAGAAAAAAAGTCGGGCCCGGACAAAAGCTCGATATGTCCCCCTAAGTGGGTTTTATGGTAAAATTAGAAAGCATCGGATCAAGCCCACAAAATCACCCGACCACCCAATCCGTTCATCCATCGACAAATTCTGATCCCAATTTTTTCTATTTTATAATAATAATGATAATCTTTATTTCTACAGGAACATGATACAACTTATACAGACCATAGCTGACATCAATGACATCCCAAAAGAAATCCCTTGGTCATACAAAGCTTTTCCCCTGCAACTTAATTAAGTTTTGGCCCCAGGATGCCACCCATACCAGTCAACTAACACCCAGGTACCTACTTACTGCTAGGTAAACATGGACAGCAGGTGTCTTAAGGAAACACGCCCCAGTGTTTCTACCCGGGGATAAACCCAAAGGGGCCTCAGTGTGTGAGCTGGTCGCTCCCAAACCCCAAACCCACGGGATATATTTGCAACATTTGCCTATCTTTTTGTAGACATTCTGGCATCCAGTGGCTTTATCAGTAAAAGAACAAAATTTGGAAAATTAGAATTATATAAAAAAAATGAGGGACTAAAATTACCTCATCTTTACCAGTGGAAGGCCTCGGTCAGATGCCCAAACGCTCCCCTGACTATATATAAATTTAAGATTTTGGGCAAAAATCATCTCATTTTTTAATACTAAAAAAACCAACCAAAACAACTTGTAATCAGTTTGAAGCAACTCTCCCAAATACGTATTATATTATATGACCTCTAGTCTATTAAACATCTGCCATTCCAGGGTCGGGGACCCCGGTTTGGGGATTTTCCCAAACTGCCCTTTTATGAAAAAGTGTATTTTTGTAAATGTTTTTGTAAGTGTTTTTTTGGGGTCTAAAAGGACTAGTCTATTTTAAATTTTCTTAGGGGGAATAAATTCGTTTGGTAATGGCATTGAATAGCATTCTGGGCGAAAAATCACGAAAACCGGGGTCTACTGTACAGGGGTCCCTGGGTTTTTCGTGCACCCCAAACTCGAACATTTTTTTAAGTGTATTTTCGTAAGTGCTGTTGCAAGTTTTTTTTGGGGGGTCTAAAATGGCCCCAACCTCGTGACATTATTTCTTAAGGAAGTAAATTCGTTCGGAATGGCACTTGAGCAGCTTTTGGAAAGAATTTTGGGGAAAAACCCCGGGGGCCCCACTGTATTACTATTTGAACCATTAATTGTAATACTGTTTTTATTATCGCAACTTCAAGATTATTATTCTTATAAACCTCCACCTTGACCACCTTGCATTAGTATTAAGATTAAATAAAGATTTATTAAAAAGTTAATTATTCTTATCTTGTCTAGACTTAAGTAGTTATTATGTACGTGGCCCCCCGGCAAACCCCAACACCCCGGAAATCGTACAATTATGTAAGTATAATATTGTAAGTGCTTGTGGAATTTATTTTGGGGGTCTGAAATAGACAAACTACGTGACTTTTTTCTTAAGGGTAAATTCGTTGGTTGGCATTGGGGCAGGCTTCTAGAATAAATTTTTTTTCGTTACCCGGGGGGTCCACTGTACGAATAAGTTTTCCCGAAATCCCCGACATGATAGGGGTTTTTCTTTGTATAACAAACCAAAACTGTAATTACACACTGTAACCTTTACAAAGAAATAAAATCTTTATTCTTTAACAGTGGGTCATCATCTGATAAGACCCGCGTCAAAAAACCCTTTTGTTCTGTTTCCTGACAAACCTAACCCATTTTTTGTATATAGTTCTACATTTTTTCAATTTTTTTTTCCAATGCATTGGCCATCACCCACTGAGGCGGGGGAATCAAAATGAAGAACGGTTTTCCAGTATACATTAGAAGGGTTACTAGCCCCTTTCTCTGTGTCATATGTGGGACTTGCATGAGTGAGGGGGATTGGATTTAGGTGGGACTTGCACAAGAGGGGGATTGAATTTAAATGGGACCTGAAATGAGAGGGTTGGATTTAAGTGGACTTGTGCATGGGGAAGGGGTTGGATTTAAGTGGGACTTGCACCCCCCACCTACCCACAACTCTATTATCATCACACTACATACACCCACTGTACTCTAAACTCTGATTATAAAGGTAATTTACTGTACTGAATATTCTTATTAAGATTGGTAGTACCATCAATGCAACAAACTACATCTCCCACTGGACATATGTCCATGTCTGGAGAACCCAATAAATGCAAAGCCCTATGTTTTATAAAACGTTCATTATAACAGATTTCCAAAAAACAGATCTCCTTTCCCCCCTATTTTTGGGAGGTGCCATTTCTATTTCTAATTTAACAGACACTATTTTTTTTGTTATATAAAAGGTTATACAATACTTTTTTTCAAGCATTTGTACAAAATAGAAAACTTAAGTTCCACCCGTACAAAAACGGGGGAGTACTATGCGGTAAAAAGGGGTACTAGGCTGGTCCTAAATACAGTCGATTGAAAGTTAAAAAATACTTTTTTTTTTTTAAAGTACTAGTTTTTTTTTATTCTTTTTCCCAAATTAAATTACTTATGTTCCAATAATACTTTTAATATTTTTTTTGAAATTCAATACTTTACAAAAGGGATCCAATGCTTACAAAAGGGATCCAATATTTTTAAAAAGGGTTTTCCCAATACTTTAAAAAAGGGACCCAATACTTTATAAAGGGACCCAATACTTTAAAAGGTTCCAATAGTTTACAAAAGGGACCCAATACTTCACTAAAGGGTTCCAATACTTTACTAAAGGGTTCCAATACTACATTTAAAAATTCTACACTACGAAAAGACCCAACACTAAGTACACAGAAAACTTAACTTCAAATAATAAGTAAAAACGGGGGAGTACTATGCTGGTCCTCAACGGTCAATTAAAAAAAACAAAAAGTACTTTTTTAAAGCACTTTTTTTTATTCTTGTTCCCTTAAATTAATTAAGTTCCAATAATACTTTCAATATTTTTTTTGAGATTCAATACTTTACTAAAAGGATCCAATACTTCACAAAGGGGGAAAAACACTAAAGGGTTCCAATACTTTACTAAAGGTTTCCAATACAGCCCATACCTCGGTTAACGATATTAATCCGTCAGGGGGGCGTATCTGTAACCGAATCAATCGTTATCAATAAATTTTTCCCCATAAGAAATAATGGAAATAAAATTAATCCGTTCCAGATTTCCCAAAAGTAGTAAAATAAAATATTTTTAGAACTTTTTAACTTTAAAAATAATACAAAATTTAAACATTAAAGAAAATACATGTAAATATAGTACAATAACATGTCACTTACATTTATTGAAGAGTTGTTGATGTGTGGAGGAGGACGGAAGGGGGGAAAGGATGGAGTATTGTATGCTAGTTTTTGGGAAAGGGGAAACCCCCTTCCATTAACACGGGAGGTGGCAAGTTTTTTTCTGGGGTTACTGGCCTTTTTTTTTGGGAATGCTACCCCCCTGCAGGGAATCCCACACCCCCCCTCCATGAATGCTACACTCCCTGCATAAATGCTACACTCCTGCATGAATGCTCATTCCCTGCATCCCTGCTTCACCCCCTGCATGAATGCTCCCGCCCCCTGCATAATGCTTCACCCCCTCCCAAAAATCTACACTCCTGCATAAAATGCTACTTTCCCCTGATCCTGCTTCCTCCCTGCATGAATGCTACACTCCCTGCATCCCTGCTTCTCTCCCTGCATGAATGCTACACTCCCTGCATCCTGCTTCCTCCCGGGAATGCTACACCCCCTCATGCCTGCCCTCCCTGCATGCCTGCTCACTCTATGCATGCCTGCTCACTCCTGCATGCCTGCTACACTCCATGCATGCCTACTACACTCCCTGCATGAATGCTACACTCCCTGCATGAATGCTACACTCCTATGAATGCTCCCACCCCCCTGCAGGGCCCTTGGCTACCCCCCTGCATGGATTGTTTTACACTCCCTGCATGAATCCCCCCCATCCCCATAAGTACCCCCCAAAAACTCCCCTGCATAATGCTACACTCCCTGCATGAATGCTTCACTCCCTGCTACATTTTTCCCAAGGCTTGGCACTAGGAGCTTTCTTGGGGCCCATGGTGGATTATTTGGATTGCAAGCAAAAAACAGTGGAATAATGACAATATACTGGTATGAATGCGTGGGTGATCGCTCTCGCTTGTAAACAATAGCCCCTGACGCCCCCTGGAGTGCCCGCACGCTGGGTGCCACGCGGGAGGGCGTCCGGGACGAATATGTAAACCAAACAATCTTTAAAAACCGGGTCAATATTTTGACGAAAAAATTTACCCTCCAAATTTTTCCGTTTACCCGGCGCCATCGTTAACCGGGAAAATGACTGCCTTACGGGGCAGCTCCCAACTTGAACACTTATGAAAGGGTGTATTTTTGAAAAGGTGCTTTTATAAGTGCTTTTGGGGGGGAGTTTGAAATGGATTAACCTAATTCTCATTATTTTTTTGGAAACAAATTCCTTCGGTATCGGCACTTGAATGGCCGTCTGGAGCAATTAAGCTCGTAAGAAAGAGGTACCACTGTACTTTACTAAGGTTTCAATCTTTAAAAAGGGGATCAATACTTTACTAAAAGGTTCTAATACTTTACTAAAGGGATCCAATACTTTACTAAAGGGTTCTAATATTTTACAAAAGGGATACAATACTTTACAAAAAGGGTTCTAATACTTTACTAAAGGGTTCTAATCTTTACTAAAGAGATACAATACTTTACTAAAGGGTTCCAATACAAGTTAAGTCTACTCTCATTACAAGTGGAAAAAAAGGGGAAATGTTGGGGCTGGTTGCAGACGGCCGGTTTAGTAGGGGAAAGGCGGTGACTTGCAGCAGCGGATTGATCATGTCAAACTTTTCCCCCGCTGCAAGTTTTGCAGTGTTGCTGTGCACCATTGCGCAGTCGTTGCTGGTTTTTGTGACTGCATCCATCTCTGCAACACAAAATGCCTATCCAACTCATGTCATACATTAATTCCTCCACTCCCCCAAACACATTGAGAATCATCTGTATTGTTTTAATATCATTATTTATCTATTTTGTATGTATATCATTATTATAACAATATTATACACAATTCAGGTCCCCCAAAAATTTTCATGAGCAGTGGGGGCTCGTCAAAATATTGTATGGGAAACTGCCGCTCCCCGCTGCCGGTTCTTTCCAATAATACCCCTACTACCGTACTTTCCCCAAAAAAACTTATAAATACATTGAAAACAACATAAAAAAGATTTTTCTGTTTAAAATATTTGTCAGTTGTAAATTATTTTAGCGTAAGGTTGATGAATCATATGTCTGGCATGAGCATCTGGGGTGCTGCAGTTCCCAAATGCTTATACACAAGCCGCCACCGTTCTTAAAATTGTCTTCCTGTATACACAATTCAGGAGGTCCTTAATGTGTTCATAAGTCTTCCTGTAAAGTGAATATTATACACAATTCAGGAGGTCCCCAATGTGTTCATAAGTCTTCCCCGTAAAAGGGAAAATTATACACAATTCAGGAGGGCCCTAATGTGTTTTATAATCTTCCTGTAATGTGAATTTTCCCCCAATTCAGGGGGTCCCCAATGTGTTCATAAGTCTTCCTGTAAAAAATTATACACAATTCAGGAGGTCCCTAATGTGTTCATAAGTCTTCAAAAAGTGAATTTAACACAATTCAGGAGGTCCTAATTTTTCAAAAATCTTCCTGTAATGTGAATATTATGCCCAAATTTAGGAGGGCTTACTGTAACATCATAGTGAATGACTGCTAATGAAGAAAACAATGAATGGAGAGTTGAACTTAAAAGTCCTGGAGGGGGCCCAACACTCAACCCAAAAGGTTACAAAAAAAATGCAATAGGTACAACACATGTCCAACAGTTAGGTACGTATATCTTTATTCTGAAACATTTTTCCCACACTGTAAACTTCTTCAGTCGAGTACAGAAGCGTAGAGATGTTGAGACGATGTAATCAGTACCTTTCTTGAAGATGTACTTTTGAGGTGGTCAGTCCCCCAGCCTGGAGAAGTTTTTTATCCATAATTGACAGACTGAGGACCGCCACCTCAAACCCCACGCCTTCAAGGCTGATGGACTGATGACACTGTCTTCACATCTCTACTGCTCCTGCTGCCTCTGTACCAAATGGACCCCCGAGTTTCGCCCTTCCCGAAGTCTGCTCAAACGCCATTCCAGCAATTTACTCCCCTTTAAGGGGAAAAAAGTCACGTAAGGGTTTGTCTTTTTTCAGACCCCCAAAAAAACACTTCCACAAGCATTTACAATATTATACTTACATAACTGTACGATTTCCGGTGTTTACGAAACTTGGGGGTCCACTGTCCTAACTGCTGCACTTGTGTCTTTTTCTCATCAGCTTGTTAGTATTGTATATCATTATTATATTCCCAAAATGATATCTCATTGTAATTAGGGCTTGTAAAAACCCTCCCGGCAGGTTTAAAAAATTAGTTTTTAAATTTTATTAATACAGTGGACCCCCGATTTTGCCGAAAATTCTTTCCAGAATGTTTCTCAAGTGCCATTGCAGGCAATTTACTTCCTTAAAAAATAATGTCATGTAGGTTAGTCTATTTCAGACCCCCAAAATAAATTGCAAAGCACTTACGGGAAAAAACACTTACCAAAAAGTTCGAGTTTGGAGATGACCCCAAAACCGAGAGACCACTGTAATGTTAAAATCCTGGTAGGTTTAACAGTTAGTTTTTAATATAAAATAATAATGTTAAACCATCCTGGTATGCTTAATGGTTAATTTTAATTACAGTGGGCCCCTTAAAAAATGATTAATCCGTTCCTGTGAGGCTGCCCATTTTAAAATGGACGATTTTCAAAACTATTTTCCCAATAAGAAATAATGTAAATCAAATTAATCCGTTCCAGACACCCAAAAGTATGTAAAAAAAAAATTTTTTTCATAAAATGTACATTTATCTAAAAGAAAAAATGGATATATACTGTACATAGTATAAAATAGTAATAAATTGACACTTACCTTTATTGAAGAAATTGTTGATGTGTGGAAGAAGGGAAAGGGGGGGGAAAGGTGGTAGTGTTGCTAGTGTTTGGAAGGGGGAAACCCCTTTCCCTGAACACTTCCCGGTACCAAGTCCTTTTCTGGGGTTCTTCCCTTCTATGTTTTTTAATGGCACTAGAACCAGGTTGAGAGTCACTGGATTACTTTCTTGCAAAAAACTGTCCCGAAAGGTCTGTTTCTGGCGGTTCTTTAAAATGTCCCTAAAATGTGACCAGTGTCATTGAACGTGTCACATACATGGCCTGCAACAGCTTTGTCAGGGTGATGCTCCTCTAAAATCTTTCCATCCTTGTACACATCTTAATCTCTGAAAAAAGCAAAAACCTTCTCCCCTTTCCCCCTCCTCTGAAGCAATTTCCTGAGCTTTGGTCTGTTGTTTTTTCAGATTAAGGTCCACCAGCTCTTCAGTGGTTAGTTCTTCATTGTGGTCCACCACCAACTCTTCCACATCCCCACCACTAACCTCCATCCTCATGGATGTCCCCAATTCCACAATTTTTCCACAACTGGCATAGGGCTGTCAGAGTCATCCCCCAAAACCCCTTAAAATCCCTCTGTTGGACACAATCTGGCCACAATTTTCTCCAAGCAAGTTCATCGTCCTGGGGTCACTTCCTGCCAAGCCTTACCTATAAAGGGGAATGCAATTAGGGATATTAAATGATCTTTCCCGAACTCTCTTAGGGTCAAAGTAGTGTCTGAGGTTATGTCAAAACACTTTTGAAACATTGCTCTGGTGTAGAGTTTTTGAAGTTTGAAGTGATATAACTGGTCCATGGGCTGGAGGAGAGGAGTGGTATTAGGGGCAAGAACTTCACTTTGATGAACTTTAAATCCTTCACCATTTGCTCTTCCATGTCTGGAGGATGACCAGGAGCATTGTCCATTACCAGGAGGCACTTAAGTGGCAATTTATTTTCCAGGAGGTATTTCTTCACACTGGGGCCAAGCACTTTGTTGAACCCATGCCTTACTGTTAGCCTTCCAAACACACACAAATTAGCCTTGGCAACACTGTACTTCTTGAACACTGGGATTTCAGAGGTGATACAGTGAAGGCTTCACTTTGAAATCACCACTAGCATTGCCACACAACATGAGAGTTAGCCTGTCTTTCATAGGCTTGTGTCCTCGCAGTGCCTTTTCCTCCTGAGTAATGTAGGTCCTCTTTGGCATTTTCTTCCAAGAGGCCTGTTTCATCACAATTGAACACTTGTTGGGGTTTGGTGTTCAGACTCTATGTACCCCTTGAATTCATGAACAAATTTTTCAATATACATTTTCAGAACTTACAGCCTCTCCATGCCTTACAACATTGTGTATTCACTTCGCTTCTTGAAATTTTCGAACCAGCCTTTGCTGGCCTTGAATTCATCAACATCGGGCACTACGTTCCAGGACTTTTCTTTATGAGATCGTCATGCAACTGCCTTGCCTTTTGCAAATTATTGACTGTGTAACACTATCACCTGCCTAACTCTTTTGTCTGATCCACAAAAGCAACAACTTCTCAACTTCTTCGATTCTTTGCGATCTCATTTTTGATAGCATATTCACCCCTTTGCAACATCAGCTTCCTTGATTTCTTTTTTCTTCAACAAGATGGAAGTGATGGTTGAATGGGCAACTTCCCACTTACATCCCTGGAAAGATCAGCCACACGTACACCACTTTCATATTTTCTATGATCTCTTTCTTAACTTCTATTGTGTTTCTCACAGGGCTGGCACTAGGAGCTTTCTTTGGGCCCATGGTAGCTTATTTAACTTGCAAGCACTAAAATGAATGGAATATTGACAAAATGTATGGTAAGAATGCGTAGGTGGCGTGGGTGGTGGTCACTCGCTGGTAAACAATGGCACACTGACGCTCAATGTGTTTATGTGCCCAGGCGGCGGGGAGGCCACGCGGACGCGTTACAGACCAAACCCTCAATAGCCTCTTCAGCCCTCTGACTAATACTTTTAGTAACTCCACACCACCTAATTTCCACACTACAAATTCTCTGCATAATTTACCCCACACATTCCATTAGACATGACATCTCCACCGCCCCCAGCCTCCTCCTCGCTGCAGCATTTACAACTCATACTTCACACCCATATAAGAGTGTTGGTACCACTATACGTACTCTCTTACGTTTTCCTTCTTTGCCTCTGTACTATAATATATTTGCAGGTGAGCAAGTTGTCATTTAGAATCTGTCTCGTTGTACACTTATGATTATAGTGAATTATACAAGCTGTACTGATTCTCAGTGTCTTGACTAATATGATAGGTCCAGGTTTATGTAGTATGTAAGCCTTATGATAAGTTTGCCTGAAATATATTGCATAATTAGTGACTTTTGTCTGTGCCTATATTTGTATAAAATTACATATAGCTACTGTGGCTAACTTTGACTCATAAGAAAAAAAAATTATAATTTTTATTTTTGTGTGTAGTATTTTTAAGTTCTGTTAATACCATGTATTATACCCTTAAAAAATAATAAATAAAACTTTGTAGATTTTAAGTACAGTTTAATCTAAGTTATTCCCAAAATGCTATGCATCCCATGGTCTTTCAGATTATTATACGTTTATTATTATTTAATACATTGGCCATCTCCCACCAAGGGTGACCCTGAAAAATCAAAAACACTTTCACTGTCATTCATTTAATTACTGTCTTGCCAGAAGCATGCCGACATCACAACCCAGATAACCTGAACTGCAACATCCCGACTCCTCCTTCAGAGTGTAGGCACTGTACAAAACACCTCCAGGTCTTGGCTTTCTATTTCCTTGAATCCTTTCATAAATGTTACCTTGTTCATACTCCAACAGCACATCAAATCATGAAAACCACTTGCCTTCACTCATTTCTTTCCTAACATGCTTACACAAGCCTGCTAGATGTCCAAGCCTCTAGAATGCAAAGTTGTCTTATCCCCCTACCCTTCCTTCGCCCTCACTAAAGATTTATATGCCCTCCTAGTCATCCTGTTTTGTTCCACCCTCCTGTATATTGTGTATGTGGAGAACAGAATTATGTAGGCACAAGGTTAGCAGTCTCAGTGTAATTTATGTATCAGTGATTTTTGTCCACTTTGAGTACGTACTTTTTTAATCCAATTTCATTGGTCCATTCGACCAAATTCTTAGCTGTTTTTTGCTAGTGTGCTTAGTATTCTGTCAATTGAGCATAAACTTGCCCATTTAACTATGTATTTCAATTACCCAATAAAGTACACAGAAGTTGGTAATTTGGCCAATTTTACACAAATTAGAAAAAATGCTAATTTAAAAATAGTCATAATAAACCATGTAGACATTCCTGGCACTAAAGCAGCTTTTCATCTGTTTATTAGTCATGTCTCCAGGTCTCTCATACATTACACTTGCTTTCCATTTTGAATTCTTATTCACATAAATAGATTTACTCTATTTCTCAGATAATAAAATACAGTATAACCAGAAAAGATTGGTCATGGTTTACAGTGCCACAATGATTGAATCAGACGCGTATTAATAACTCATAAAACAGACTGAGGGTTGTAGGGGGCCTTATCTTTCCTCTGGAATATTGGCAAAAAATTTAATATTTCCATTACTTATAGCTCAATTTCAAGCTACTACCAGTCTCAATTTCAGTAGTATTTCTTCCATTCTGTCAAAACGATATCTGAAAACACCTCAAATTCACTATTTTAATTAAACCATACCCATGGTCACAGTTTTGTTTTCCCATTATACACCGCATGGGGCAGGATTTTTTTCATACTGTACACACTTGCCACACAGACCCATTCTCTCAGATCTAGGTCAAAATTTATCTCTCACATCTTATCAGAGTGAGCTGAGCTCACGACATAGAGATACATCAGGGACTCTGGCTTCAATGATGTAGTTCAGATGATGGACAGTGAAAGGGTTAAAAGCTCTTAGAGTTGTTTTTAGCAGTGAAAAAGTGGAATGCTTACCTTAACTGCATGTGAGGATAATGATGCCGACTCTATATATACTAGATGCCTGTGGGAAGGAACACACCTGTCGTGAGAAATACTGCACCCAATTCTCCCTCTACTAACATCCACCTCATTTTTTTTTATCCTGATTCTGCTACTTAGATTTTCCCATTTTTTTTTTTTGTGCGTATTAAAATATAATTTTGGTTAATTATATGCTTTAAGTTGGTTTGTTTGTTTGTTATATAAGTTGAAGAGTATTTTACCAGTTTGCTTGAAATGCATTGCATACAAGTGGCTTTCTTTTGTAGATTAATAATGTTTTATTACATGTAAACTACATTATTTTTGTACTGCATAAAGAGAAATAAAAATTTGAATTTGAACTATACACCATAAGCTTTTCCTGAGAAAACTTGTGCAGTAAAATATGGTAAACATGTTAGGTCAAATAGCTTCTCAACAGGCAAGACAGAAGACTGTGCCATTCCACATTAATGCACACAACATGAGGGTCTTACTCCATTTTAGCTTTGCCTAACTCTTTCAACAACTCTCTCTAGCTTAAATTTATCTCTGTTTAACCCTTTCACTGTCAGCATCTCCGAAATTACGAGTGCTGACTGTTTCATGATTGTTTTATGAAAATAATATTTTTTTCTTCTGATCTCGTAGAGAATCCTTTTATGAAAGTAGTGACACTAAAAATGTGAAATTTGATGGAAACCTTGTCGAATTAACTACACAGGCAGTAAAGTTAGTAGTCTGGGAGCAATTTATGCAAATGGGAGAAAATATGGCATTTCCGTTTTTCATGTCATCTCAAATATTTAATCAGTTCTATTGAGCACAAGAAATGGCTCAGAAGTTGGTAATTTGGCCAGTTTTACACAAAATTCAACAAATTCCAATTTAAAAATAGAATCCAGAATTCAGGCACTGAAGTAATCTATCCTCTGCTCCTTAATCACATCCCCTGGCCCCTCCTATATACTATACAGTAACACTTGCCCTCCATTTTGAGTCCATCATCATCACACAAAAATTGAAGTTTTATCTAGTTCTTGAATTAACAAGATATAACCAAGAATGATTGTAAACCAGTAAAACAGACTAGGGGTTTGGGACCGAACATTTCTGCCACTTTAAAGGCCTATTTATTGCTACTTCATGTCTGAGACCAATTAAAATAATTTCTGTTCATATTGTATCCATCCATATTATCAGTTGATACCAAGAAACAGCCAATAAAAAACCATAAAACCAAGACACAGATCACTCTTTGATGTTCCACATTATCCATCTCGCACTATGTAAAAACTCATTGCACATAAAAGGCCCAAAAAATTTGGAATTCATTACCTGTGAATACCAAGAAACCCTGTCTGTATATCAATTCAGACTCTTCTCAAAAACCACCTACTCACTCAAAACTAAATATACATTACTTAACTTTACCTACAAAACTAACAAATCACTTTCCACTGCCTCAAAATATCATTACTCACTGTGTTACTCCCTAGCCTCAGAACCCCATAAATAAATTCTCATATTTAGCCTAATGCAAATGTTGAATAACATATCGTATTTCATAAACGTATAACGGATTGTATAATTAGTCCAACCTTAATAGAACTATGTTTTTATAGTAGTAGTATTTTTATTTTTTTATTAACACATCGGCGATTCCCACCAAGGCAGGGTGGCCCGAAAAGAAAAACTTTTCATCATCATTCACTCCATCACTGTCTTGCCAGAGGGTGCTTTACACTACAGTTATAAAACTGCAACATTAACACCCCTCACTTCAGAGTGCAGACACTGTACTTCCCATCTCCAGGACTCTAAGTCTTGCCTGCCGGTTTCCCTGAATCCCTTCATAAAAATGTTACTTTGCTCACACTTGCCTCCAACAGCACGTCAAGTATTAAAAACCATTTGTCTCCATTCACTCCTATCAAATACGGCTCACACATGCTTGCTGGAAGTCCAAGCCCCTCGCACACAAAACTTCCTTTACCTCCTCCAACCTTTCCTAAGCCGATACCCCGCCTTCCCTCCACTACAGATTTATACTCGAAGTTATTCTGTCTCATTCCACTCTCTACATGTCCGAACCACCTCAACAACCCCCTCCTCCAGCTCTCTGGATAATAGTTTTGGTAATCCCTTTCCTCCTCTAATTTCCAAACTCCGAATTCTCTGCATTATATTCACACCACACATTGACCTCAGACATGACATCTCCACTGCCTCCAGCCTTCTCCTCGTTGCAACATTCATCACCCATGCTTCACACCCATATAAGAGTGTTGGTATAACTATACTCTCTACATTCCCTTCTTTACTTCCATGGACAAAGGTTCTTTGTCTCCACAGACTCGAAGTGCTCCACTCACCCTTTTTCCCTCATCCAATTCTAGAATAGTAGTTTTTACCTAATAGAATACTCAAATTTCTCTTATACTCATTGTAACTCATCTAATGACCTTATGAACTGTTATTGTACTCATTGTAACCCAACTAGTGACCATTTGAACTGTTATGTTCAAATTTCATAATACTCAACTATACTTATATTGTAAACTGTTTACTATAATTCTTACCATTTAGTTTTAAGTTAATTTTAAGTCTGCCAACAATGCTCTGCATATTAGGGGCTTTTGGCACACCTCTTTTAATCTCATAACCCATTGTAAATCTTTGTATCATGTCACAATAAACTATTATTATTATTATTATTATTATTATTATTGTAACTCATCTAATGACCATATGAACTGTAATCTTAAGTTAATTTTAAGTTTGCTAAAAAATGCTCTGCATACACAAGGAGCTTTGGCATGTACACACAACTATTACATTCCTTTGTACAACTATGTATCATGTCCAAATAAAAATTTGTTATTTATAAAAAACTACCCTAGAAAACACTTGAAAGTTGCTGTTTTAAACCAAACACAGGGTCAGAGGTTTGCTTTTTCCCATCATGTACTGCTTGGGGCAGGATGTTTTATACTGTGCACATCCTACGTGCACAACCATTTCTCATGTCTAGACCAAAATTTTCTGCTCACAGCATGTATGAGGCTTTGTGTTTAACCCTTTGAGGGTCTGGGCTGTAGTTCTGCGGCTTTGAAGCCAGGGTCACTGCCGTAGTTCTAAGTCATTAAGCTCAAGCTCACTCCTTATAAGCTGTGAGCAGTAAATGAACACAAATATGAGAAAATGGTCTATGTGATAGTGTGCACTATGTAAAAGATCCTGTGACATCGATGCATAATGAGAAAAACTGTGACTGTGTTTTGGATTAAAACAGTGATTTTGCGGTGTATTTTTGTATGGTTTTTCATGGTTGTATTCACGGTTTCTTAGTCTTATTTGATAGAATGGAAGATATATTACAGAAATAGAGATGATTTTGATTGGTTTTAGGAATGAAAATAGCTTGAAGTGTGAGCTTAAAGTAGCAGAAAATGTTCGACTTTTGCCGATATTCAAAAGAGTAAACAAATCACATCACTCGTCCAATACATATCAACTGGTGGGTCTAATGTGTGTTCACAGATGTGTTGTCTATTATTTATATATTTATTACAATATTGCATAACAGTGAATCTTCTATTTTTGGTGTGAATAAAAAATTCTTTACTGTGAATAAAAAATAAAAATGGAATTCATATTTAAAGCCTGGGAATGTAACTAATGAACAGAGGAAATGTTAACCCTTTGACTGTCGGAGGCCCCATTCTGAAACTGTCATTCTATGTCGGAAAATTTTGGAAAAAAAAAAAAAAATTATTTTTTCTTATGAAATGATAATCTTTTTCTGATGGTAATGACACCAAAAGCATGAAATTTGATTGAAAACTTACGGAATTACGCTCTCGCAAAGTTAGCGATGTCAGTGATATAAACGCATCAGCGATTTCGCCGACTTTGAGCCTTATTTTCGGCCAATTCCATTGGGACAGTCGACCAAACTCATAGCTATTTCTTTAGAACTCCATTTGTTCTATCGATTGAGTACAAGAAATCACCAATTTACCAATTTCAACTACCCAATAAAATGGTCAGAAAATGGCAATTTCGCCAATTTCATGCAAAATAAAAAAAGATGTCAATTTCAAAATAGGGTCCAGAATAAACAATGCAGACATCCCTAGCACTGAAATAAGATGTTATCTGTTCATTAGTCACATCTTTAGTCCCCTCTTACATTACTCTTGCTTTCTATTTTGATTTTTTATTCACACAAAAAATAGAAGATTTATTGTTATGCAGACTATTGCATTATTGTAAAAATTGTATAAATAATATCTGTGCACTTGTGAAAGAATATTAGACTCACCAGTTGATGTGTATTATACGCGTGGTGTGATTTGTTTACTTTTGAACATTGGCAAAAATCGAACATTTCCGCTAATTTGAGCTCAATTTCAAGATCGTTTACATCATGAAACTAATCAAAATCATCTTTATTCTTGTAATATGTTTTCCATTCTATCAAATGAGACCATGAAAAAGAGAATACAACCATAAATACTATGCGAAAATACACCTCAAAGTCGGCGTTTTAATCCAAAAACACGGTCAGAGTTTTTTATTTCTCATTATGTACTGCTTGCTGCAGGATTTTTTTTTATACTGCGCACACTGATCACACAGACCCATTCTCTCACATGTGGGGCCTACCAGCTTTCTCCTGCTTGATTTGAGGCCGCTAGAATTTAGGCGTATAAATACGTCCGAAACATTGGCTCGTAAGACGTATATATACGTCCGAAACAGTCAAAGGGTTAAGTGAATGTTTAGCACTATTTTGAACTGAGAGAATACACTGGATGTCATCAATTTTAGTTGTCCATTCGACAACCAAAATCAATGACATCCAAAGCAATTTTTCCCATAAAGAATAATCAGTTCCAGATCTCAAATGGCACTAATAATATACAGTGGAATCTCGGCTGTCGAACTTAATTCATTCCAGATGTCGATTCAACAACCAAAATGGACGACAACCAAAGCAATTTTTCCCATAAAGAATAATGTAAATAGAATTAATCCATTCCAGACACCCAAATGACATTAGTATAATAATTTATTAAAAATGTACTAACTACTACATAAAACTGTAAAAATGAATACTAAAAGAAACTTTAACTGAAATACTGTACAGAAAATGAAAATTTAACTGCCTCTTACCTGTCAGAGGAGAGCTAATGTCATACTGGAAGCAGGAGGTGAAGGAGAGGAGGGGGGATGTTACTGCTTGGAAGGAGAGTCACCTTCTATTAATGTCAGGCAACTGTCCTTCTGGTGATGTTTCTCTTCTTTGTCTCTTTTTCACCACTAACACCTTAATCTGGCTCACTGGTTCTTTGTCTCACTAAAAACCTGTCCAATGAGGTTTGTTTCAGGCTTCGTTTTAACACTTGTCTAGACTGAGATATTACATTGTCATTGTACATGAGAGAGACTGCTTTGTCTGGATGGTATTTTTCAGCAAACTCCTGCACTTCACACAGAGGGAAGGAATGATGTGCCCATTGCACATCAGCAATCTGTTGCTGCTCCTTCTGAAGATCTACAAGTTCTTCTGTGGTGAGTTTAGCTCTATGCTCCTCCACCAACTCCTCCACATCATCTTCAGTCACTTCTAGACCCAAGGTCTTCCCCAGGGACACAATATCCTCTACCAGCTCAGGCTCATCTTCAAAGCCTTCCAAATCCCTGGCTGCCACAAAGTCAGGCCACAATTTCTTCCATGCTGACTGTATGGTCCTGGAAGACACATTCCCCCAGGCTTTGTCTATAACCTCAAGCAGGTGAGGATATTGAAATGGTCCTTCTTTGGAACCATGATGGCTTATCTGACAATAAAAGAAACTGCACCAAATCCGCAAAAAAAAAAAAAAAAAAGTTCACAAGATGCACAACAAAAGCTCAAGAGATGTTTACAGCACATGAGTGAGTGAGCACGTGACCCAAGCCATTTGTATTGTCGGTCAACAACCAAGAGAACATATGAAAACCAGGACATTTTTTTCTCAAATTCCTCGTTCAAAAACCGACTTGTTCGACAAGTACAGTGGAGCCCCGAGTTTTGGCCACCTCTAGCTTCGGCCGCTTCGAGTTTTGAGCGTTTTTTTTGGCTAAATTTTGTCTCGAGTTTCAAACTGTGCCCCATGTTTCAGCCCGCGTATCAAATTTCTCCGCCTGCCCGCACAGGCGTCGTGAGTCAGTCTGGCTTTGTTTATCCTCGAGTGAACATTACCCTCCACGTTCATCCAAACATTTCACAATATAATTCACTATGTTTGGTGCTTGTTGATTGAGTGCGTCTGCTACATAATTAACCATGGGCCCAAAGAAACTTCCTAGTGGCACCCCTTTGGTAAAAAAAGTGAGAAACACCATAGAATTGAAGAAAGAAATTGTAGCAAAGTACCAAAGTGGAGGAGGAAGAGAGAGGGGAGAATGTGCCTTTTTCAGTGATTCAGTGATTTCTACGATATGTACGATACTAAAGCAGCAGAAGTCGATAAAGGCTATAGCACCAGCCAGCGATAAAGTGTAGCATTAACAGTGTAGCAAGTAAGTTAAGCAATTAATTGATAGAAAAAGGACAACACGAAACTAACTCCTCCAATGTTGTTGGAGGTATATAGGGCTACTGACAACACCGCCACCTCTGCCGCCTCTTGCTGCCGCCTTCATCACCACTATTTAAGGCTTATGCTCTCAGTGGCCCTTATACATCCAACAACAGCAACACAACACCACTCGTGACATACTCAATGACATATTTTATTCATTCTATAGTACAGTGGTACCTCGAGTTACGATGGTCCCCAAAATCGCCCTTTTATGTAAGTTTATTTTTTTAAATGCTTTTGTAAGTATATTTTTGGGGGTGTAAAAGAACTAGTCTATTTTACATTATTCCTTATGGGGATAAATTCGTTTGGTAATGGCACTTGAACAGCATTCTCGAACGAAAAAATATCGTAACTCGAGGTACCACTGTATATAGTATATGTTATGTTTCTATGTTATTAATATTGTTTATTATGTCATATTAGATGAATCGTGATAGAAAAATAAGCCGTAGAGTTGATATTAGCGTCATATTTAAGTATCTTGTCCTGTCTCCAAACAAACTCTCCTGTCTCTCCATACACCAAGGAATATTGGCAGTTTGGAGGAACTTCTAAACTGTCGTATCTGAGCTCCTCTGCAAAGACAGTGATTATGTATAAGTGAGGTGAAAGTGTTGAATGATGATGAAAGCATTTTCTTTTTAGGGATTTTTCTTTCTTTTTGGGTCACCCTGCCTCGGTGGGAGACGGCCGACTTGTTGAAAAAAAAAAAATATTTCTCATTGCTTTCTGAATGTAAAACTATATTTATTCTTTAAAAAACGAATTTTTTGTGAATATTTTTGGGTGGAACACATGAATTGAATTTACATTATTTCTTATGTGAAATATTGCGTCAAATTTAGGCCGAGCTTCTGGAACGGATTATGGCTGAAACTCGGGGTTCCACTGTAATGCAGTCAACAACTGAGGTTCCACTGTATTAATAATACTTGGAGAATGTTTCAGGGGTCAATGCCCCTGTAGCCCGGTCTGTGACCATGAGGCAGATCAGGACCTGATCAATCAGGCTGTTACTGTTGGCTGCAAGCAAACCGACATATGAACCACAGCCCGGTTGGTCAAGTACTGACTTTAGATGCCTGTCCAGTGCCTTCTTGAAGATGGCCAGGGGTCTATTGGTGATCCCCCTTGTGTATGCTGGGAGGCAGTTGAACAGTCTTGGGCCCATGACACTTATTGTGTTATCTCTTATCATGTTAGTGGCACCCCTGCTAACTACATAATTTTTTTTTTTTAATTAACACATCGGCCAATTCCCACCAAGGCAGGGTGGCCCGAAAAAGAAAAACTTTCATCATCATTCACTCCATCACTGTCTTGCCAGAGGGGTGCTTTACACTACAGTTATAAAACTGCAACATTAACACCCCTCCTTCAGAGTGCAGACACTGTACTTCCCATCTCCAGGACTCAAGTCCCATTTTCATTTACACCTAGTACCCCAAACTTACCTACCACACCCTCTCTACATGTTTCTCCTACTTTGGCATTTAGGTCCCCTACTACAATTACTCTCTCACTTGGTTTAAAAGTTCCTATACATTCGCTTAACATCTCCCAAAATCTCTCTCTCTCCTCTACACTCCTCTCTTCTCCAGGTGCATACACGCTTATTATAACCCACTTTTCGCATCCGACCCTTATTTTAATCCACATAATCCTTGAATTTACACATTTATATTCCCTCTTCTCCTTCCATAACTGGTCCTTCAACATTATTGCTACCCCTTCCTTAGCTCTAACTCTCTCAGATACTCCTGACTTAATCCCATTTATTTCTCCCCACTGAAACTCGCCTACCCCCTTCAGCTTTGTTTCGCTTAGGGCCAGGACATCCAACTACATAAATAAATGTATAAAATTATTCAGCACAGGGAAGCTGTAAAAATAAATACTAAATGAAAATTTAACTAAAATATTGCACAGTAAATGAAAATTTAACTGTCCCTTACCTGTCAGAGGAGAGCTAATGGCATACTGGAAGCAGGAGGCAGAGGAGAGGAGGGGAAATGTTACTGCTTGGAAGGAGAGTCACCTTCTATTAATATGTCAGGCAACTGTCCTGGTGTTGTTTCTCTTCTTTGTCTCTTTTTCATCACTAACACCTTATTCTGGCTCACTGGTTATTTGCCTCACTAAAAAACTGTCCAGTGAGGTTTGTTTCAGGCTATGTTTTAACACTTGTCTAAATTGAAACATTACATTGTCATTGTACATGTTAAGAGAGATGGATGGCCACTGCTTTGTTTGGATGGTACTTTTCAGCAAACTCCTGCACTTCATGCCATTTGGCACACATTTCCTTGACAAGTGCAATGGGCACATCATCCCTTCCCTCCTCTTGCTCTGATGACAGTTCACAAGATGCACAGTAAAAGCTCAAGAGATGTTTACAGCACGACTCACAAAATCGTAATGACACGATTGCAAACAAACCACAGTACGGGCGGGAACTGAACATTCGGCTGGTGAGTCGTAAAACTCCAGATGTGGCTAACACGCCAGTTTGGAGTTTTATGACTCACTAGCCATGAGTTCAATCCCCACCCGTACCGTGGTTTGTTTACAGCATGAGAGTTGGTGGCTACAGTGACTCATACCCACTCTATTGACCCATTGTCCAGAGTGCATTCTGTGAGCATGTGATCTGAGCTGCTTTGTCCCATTCTAGCTGTCAACAACCAAGAGAACGTATGAAAACCAAGACATTTTTTCTCGAACACCTCATTTGAAAACTAATTTATTTGACAACTAATGCAATCGACAACCAAGGTTCCACTTTAATTGTTTTAGGGATACAGTGGACCCCCGGTGTTCGTCCATTTTTCGTAACAGGATGCTGTTCAAGTGCCATTGCCAATCGAATTTATTCCCTTAAGAAATAATGTAAAGTAGACTAGTCCTTTTAGACTCCCAAAACTACACTTATAAAAGCATTTAAAAAAAATACACTTACATAAAAGGGAGTGTTTTGAGCAGGACGAACACCGGGGATCCACTGTATATATATAAATGAGGACATTTAATTTAACTGTGATTAGAGTTTTGGTGATAGGTAATACTGTACATCCTTTTAGAAGAGGATAAAGTTTATCAATTGATCCAAAATGAAGAATGTACCAGAGCACACATAGTGGTGGCAACAGTTCTGTATGAGTAGGAGGCTTGGATTCTGCATTTTGCACTGAAGTGGTAACTATAGACAGTGAAGCTGCCATCCTGAGATTTATATGAACACACACATGCAACATATGGAGAATTTTTATTTAGGAAACATTTCCCTCACCAGGAGCTCACTGGATTGAAGAAGCTCCTGGTGATCAGAATAAGGAAAAGATCCCAATATATTGCATATGTCTTCTTCATGCATCTGACTGTACTAGTTACCTTGTGTGATTTACAGTGCATTCTCTTTGAGATCAATGTGTGGTGTAAATTTTTTTTAACACACTGGCCATCTGCCATCAAAGAAAGATGACACCTTCACCCATTCAACTGCTCTCTTGCCAGAATCATGCTGACAACACAGTTTGGATGGCCATCCAAACTGCAACATCTTCACCCTTCTTTCACAGTTCAGATACTGTACTTCCCACCTCCAGAACACAAGTTTGGTTAAATGTTTCTCTTTAATCTCTTCATAAATGCTACCTTGCTCACAGTCTAAAAGCACATCAAGTCATAAAAACCATCTTCCTCCACTCATTACAATCTAAAACTCACACAAACCTGTTGGATGTTCAAGCCCCTGGTACTCGAAACCTCCTTTACCCCCCTCTAACCTTTCCTGAAAAAAACCCTACCCCTCCTTCCCTTCATCCCAAATTTATATATGTACCCTTCTACTCATCCCATTTTGCTCCATTCTCTCTAAATGTTCAAAGCACCTCAACAATATCACCTCAGCCCTTTGAATTATACTTTTGGTAACCTCACACTTAATCTCCAAGTTCTAAATTCTCTGCATAATATTCACACCACACATTACCCTAAAACACAACATCCCTACTACCTCCAGCTGCCTTCTTGCTGCAATGTTGAATTATGAAACAATTATCCTTCTTAAAAAATGCACATCAAGGAAAAAACTTAGTGAATAACGTGCAGTTTAAAGCCAAATATTATAGGACTACAAAGGCATTCAGTGCAAATTACTGAACATCACACACAAGCTTGCAAAAAAGACAGTGGTATCCTAACTTACTTAATAATGTCACCATTTAATGGAAGTATACTCATTATCTTGTACGTACTTCTAATATCAAAGAGGATATATAAAAATATCCAAATAACTGACAGTTTCTAACCCTAACACTAATAGAAATACTGTTTTAGGAGAAAACAGGATCAATATCTCCTGCAAGTGACTGATCAGTCTGGTTGAGATGGCAACCTGGGCCTATGTCTTCTAGTTGCTCGGTTGTGACTTGACAGTGATCCAGGATGGACTAAAATGTTATTTAAACTTCCATCTCCATGTGAAGTTTATTTGTGGATAGAGTATAATAATTTTAACTAGATTTTAAGTGAAATTCGATTTTGAAGGGCACCATACATACAAACATAGGCACCCCAAGAGACATTATTATTATATAGGAGCCCACTAATGCTGCTTTTGCCTCTCAAATATTTTATGCCTTCAGGTAGATAGGCAGCATGTATTTCCTGATTTATGTAAATGAACCTATATTTTATCCCCACAAACTTTTATGGCCTTATTTATGCAAACTTTAAATTCTTACTTTGTCTATTTAATATGTATTAAGATATTCAGTGCATACTGCTAAGAACGAAGTAAGTTTATAGAATAGTGTGAAGATGAAAGCATCAGGAACAACACGTGTACTTTTTTTGCATTTTATAAAGCCGAGTGCTCCTGGTGACTAGAAAGGAGTACCACTGTCTTCTGCTCACTCATTTAATATTTAACCTACCAATCAGCACACATCGCAACATCAAATTTTCCCTGGGGTGGCGAACCTTCTTCTTGGGCCCCCCAGCGAAGTACTCTGGAAATAAGATGTTTTTTGCTTTTCTGGCTGCCTATTGATGCTGTTAGTAAAACTCCATAATTTTTCTCTGCTGTTTAGTAATATTTATTTGCAATTAATTCTAGAGATTTCATGCACAAGTAATATGCATAATTCTGCAGCAATCACTTGCATCCCCAAAAATTATAAAGCAGTTTTTTCATACCATAATATTTGCAATTTTTTTATTTGAAGTACGTACTGTACATCAGATAAGGCACTGAGAAAAATGTTAGTTGGGTAAAAATGGATCAGCAAGAGGTACCATTCTAAACACATTAGTACGTACAATATATTACATTCTGTCAAGATAGATAAATATTCAATCTAAAAACAATCTCAGATGCCAAGAGCTATGTTTTAGTGATATGAAGCAGAGACAGTGGATGCATTTCACTGTTTGAGTCCCCCCTGCCTTGGTGGAAAACAATTAATGTACGTATAAAAAACACTAAGACAACTTCACTGCAAACAAAACTCTTCTACCAAACTATATATCTATACAGAGTAAAGAAATGCCCAACTGTCTGAAGACCTTTATGCAACATCTATATAGAGGAAAACACTAAAAAAAATATATATACAGTGGTACCTCGAGTTACGATGGTCCCCAAAATCGCCCTTTTATGTAAGTTTATTTTTTTAAATGCTTTTGTAGGTATATTTTTGGGGGTGTAAAAGGACTAGTCTATTTTACATTATTCCTTATGGGGATAAATTAGTTTTGTAATGGCACTTGAACAGCATTCTCGAACGAAAAAATATCGTAACTCGAGGTACCACTGTATGTATAAGGTAATTATACAATAAAATATAAACAGCTGAACAAACTTTGAAGTGGAGTGTCACACAAATAGAAGCATCAGTACAACAGAGCTTTGAACTTGTGAGTTCTGTATTTAGCAATACTACTGCTGCTGCCATGAGGCTAAGACTGTAGGCTGAATTCACTAAACTTTTCTCTCAATAGTCTATTTACCTCATAATAGTTAAGAGAGATCACACAAAATAGTGACTTTAGTAAAAATTTACACATATATCACTTTATTATTTTACAAATTGCCACATATGAAAAAGAACACCTTTATGGCAAAAACACTAACAGAACATATCTTTCATTAGTCGCACACCATTTACACATCATCAATAATAAAACAAAAATTATAAATTCAAATGAGATAAAGATTATTATAAAAAAAAAAAAAGATCACTTGAAGATTGCTCCCTTTACCCCTGCTCATGGAAACCAGTGAAAAATAGTTATGTAAATTTGTTATATGCCAATATTATATTTTGCACTGTAGAAATTTTACTACAGTATTAAGTCTTGCTTTCACACACTAAACTTTAGCTTCACAGGTTTTAAACATCAAACATATATAACTACTCACCTAGCACAAGTTTCAGAAGGTAAATCATTCCTCTGTAAGGACACTTTAACATTATTGACAGACAGGGCATTGCCATCTGTTAGCGCTATTTTGGATGGCACCCCACTAGCTGCAACCTGTCAAACAAAAAGAGAACATGGAAATCATGTAGTTTTGCTTGCTTTTTATTTTACTTACAAAACATTAGAACCATTTGGCTATTTTGTACTTTAAATGTATTCTGTTTCTAACATTATCAGATTAACACTATCATTAACCCTTTCAATGGCCGTCATGTACAACTACATCACTGAGGCCAGGGTCCTTCATGTAGTTCTCCTGGGCACATGCCACTCAAACACCATCCCCATGTCAGGGCATGAAAATCATGAAATAACTGCATAATTATTCTGTTAAATAATTTTTGCAAACAATAGTTCTATACTATCATTTTACCTGCGCCTAAGTAAAGTGTTACAATTTACACTAGTCAACATCTCTAACAAATTACAGGAGGGCACCACTCATTTGGTGGGTTAGGTTCCAGGCTACCACCGTAAAGCAGAAATCGTCGTGAATCACACTTTTTTCACTTATGATGCTTCATAACATGTTTACACTATCATATATCAAGTTAGCAATAGAACTAGATATTAAAAAATATATATAAAATACACATACAATACACTCATTACTTACCTTAAAATATTTTTAGTCTTAATGTAGGGTGAGAGGTGAGTAGTATTTACTATAGGAAGTCAGGTGTGGTAGGCATGGTAGCTCGCCCAGATACCACACCTACATGTAATATAAAGAAGTTGTTGAGGTGGTTCGGACATGTAGAGAGAATGGAACGAAACAGAATGACTTCGAGAGTGTATAAATCTGTAGTGGAGGGAAGGCGGGGTAGGGGTCAGCCTAGGAAAGGTTGGAGGGAGGGGGTAAAAGAGGTTTTGTGTGCGAGGGGCTTGGATTTCCAGCAAGCATGCGTGAGCGTATTTGATAGGAGTGAATGGAGACAAATGGTTTTTAATACTTGACGTGCTGTTGGAGTGTGAGCAAAGTAACATTTATGAAGGGATTCAGGGAAACCGGCAGGCCGGACTTGAGTCCTGGAGATGGGAAGTACAGTGGTCCCTCGATTAACGATCTTAATCCATTCCAGGAGATAGGCCTTAACACGAATTGCTCGTAATTCGAAACCTTATTTCCCATAAGAAATAATGTAAATACAATTAATCCGTTCCACTCAAAAATATTCACAAAAAATACATTTTAATTATAGTTCTACATACACAAAACAACATTAATAACACATATGTAATTATAAATACGTACATAATAAATAATAAATACTACAACAGAATAATAAATAACATTTACTTACCTTTATTGAAGAGAGTTGCAGGCATCTGGAAGATAGGGAGGACGACAGGGGGAGGGTGTTAATGTTTAGAAGGGGAATCCCCCTCCATAAAGACTTCAGGTAACAAGTCCTTATCTGGGGTTACTTCCCTTCTTTTTCTTTTAATACCACTAGGACCAGCTTGAGAGTCACTGGATCCCTGCCTCGAAAAATAACTGTCCAGGGTCCTCTGTTTCTGGCGCCTGTTTCCCTGCATCCCTGCTACACTCCCTGCATGCCTGCTACACTCCCTGCATGCCTGCTACACTCCCTGCATGCCTGCTACACTCCCTGCATGAATGCTACACTCTGGTATGGGCCGCTACACGAGGGAATGGTCGCTACATGAGGGAAATATTTAGCGAAAAAAGCGCTCGTTACACGAATTACTCGTTATATGGAATCACCGCTAGTCGAGGAACCACTGTACAGTGCACTCTGAAGGAGGGGTGTTAATGTTGCAGTTTTATAACTGTAGTGTAAAGCACCCCTCTGGCAAGACAGTGATGGAGTGAATGATGATGAAAGTTTTTCTTTTTCGGGCCACCCTGCCTTGGTGGGAAACGGCCGATGTGTTAATAAAAAAAAATAATAATATATTATTATTTCTACAAGTACACATGTACATGGTATACAGGCCTAGCTGACATGATATACAGTGGACCCCCGGTTAACGAAATTAATCCGTTCCAGGAGCTATTTCTCAACCCGAACCTTTCGTAATCCAAACCCTTATTTCCAATAAGAAATAATGTAAATACAATTAATCCGTTCCACAAAAAAATATTCACACAAAATATAATTTAAATAACATTTACTTACCTTTATTGAAGAGACTTGCAGGCATCTGGAAGATAGGGAGGATGACAGGGGCAGGGTGTTAGTGGTTGGAAGGGGAATCCCCCTCCAAAAGGACTTCAGGTGTCAAAGCCCTCTCTGGGGTTACTTCCCTTCTTGGTCTTTTAATGCCACTAGGACCAGCTTGATTGTTACTAGACCCCTGCCTGGTGAAGTAACTGTCCACAGTCCTCTGTTTCTGGCGACTCTTTAATCCTTTCTTGAAGTACAACATGGCTCTGTCACTGAAGTGGTTGCACAGAAGGCTCACTTCAGCTTGCTCAGGGTGGTGTTTTTCAACAAATGTCTAAAACTCATTCCACTTTGTACACATCTCCTTAAGCACTGAAGAAGGCACCTCCTTCTCTCTCTCTCTCCCTCCTCCTGTGAAGCAATAACCTCAGCTGTAGTCTGTTGCTGTTCCAGATGAAGCTCTTGCAGCTCTTCAGTTGTTAGCTCTACCCTGTGCTCCTCCACCAACTCTTCCACATCCTCACCACTCACCTCCAACCCCAGGCTGTTCCCCAATGCCACAATATCTTCCACAACATGTTCCACAACAGGCACAGGGTCGTCAGGATCAGGGCCAGCCTCAAATCCTTCAAAATCCCTCTTTTCAACACAATCCGGCTACAGTGGTCTTCAAGCAGAGTTCAAAGTCCTGGAAGTCACTTCCTCCCAAGCCTTACCTATAAGGCCTATGCAATGCACGATATTGAAGTGTTCTTTCCAGAACTCTCTTAGGGTCAATGCAGTGTCTGAGGTCACATCAAAGCACTTCTGGAACACTGCTTTGGTGTACAGTTTTGAAGTTTGAAATGACATGCTGGTCCATGGGCTGGATGAGAGGAGTGGAGTTAGGAAGCAAGAACTTCACTCTGATGAAATTGAAGTTGTCAGGCAACAACTCTTGCAAGTTGTGAGGATGAGCAGGAGCATTGTCCAGTACCAGGAGGCACTTGAGTGGTAATTTCTTTTCCAGGAGGTATTTCTTCACACTAGGGCCAAACACTCCAGTCAACCATTCCTTGAAAATTTCTGTAGTGACCCATGCCTTGGTGTTAGCCTTCCAATGCACACACAAATTATTCTTGTTAACACTGTGTTTCTTGAACACTCTGGGATTTTCAGAGTGATACACCAGTAAAGGCTTCACTTTAAAATCACCACTGGCATTGGCACACATCATGAGAGTTAGCCTGTCTTTCATAGGCTTGTGTCCTGGCTGTGCCTTTTCCTCCTGAGTAATGAAGGTCCTGTTGGGCATTTTCTTCCAAAACAGGCCTGTTTCATCACAATTAAACACTTGTTGGGGTTCAAATTTTTCAGTGTCTACGAACCCCTGGAATTACTGCACAAATTTTTCAGCTGCACGTTTGTCTGAGCTGGCTGCCTCACCATGCCTCACAACACTGTGTATGCCACTACGTTTCTTAAACCTGTCAAACCAGCCTTTGCAGGCTTTAAAATCACTCGCCTCAACACTGGTTGCAGGCATTGTTGTGACAAGATCTGCCTGCAACTTCCTTGCCTTTTCAAATTATCGCCATGGAAATACTATCACCCGCTATCTGTTTTTCATTGATCCACACCATCAGTAACTTCTCAACCTCATCCACTGTTTTCGATCTTTGTTTCGTTAACATATCAACCCCTTTGCAACATTAGCTTCCTTGATCTCATTTCTTTTTGCCAGGATAGTGCCGATAGTAGATGCACTTTTCTTGTACATCCTGGCAAGATCACTCAGACGTACACCACTCTCATATTTTTCAACAATCTCCTTCTTCAGTTTGGTGGTGTTCTCACCTCTTTACCACAGGGGTGCCACTGGGAAGCTTCTTTGGACCCATGGTGACTTATTTCACAGTGACAATCACTATATACCACCAAAAAAGACACCAAATGTATTGTGAATGTTTGAAAGAGCCCGATAGGTAATCTTCTCTCAATGGTAAACAATGCTTCACTGGCGGGCGTCCTGCATCCTGCGCAGGCACGGAGCAGGCAGACAGGTCAATACGCTTCGCTATCTGAGCTTTTTCGCTATCCGAGTGAAAAAGTTTTCTGAGCGATTTTTTCGTTATCTAAACCTTGTTAGCCGGGGTCCACTGTAGTAGTACAGTGGACCCCGGATTTCATCAATAATTCTTTCCAGAAGGCTGTTCGAGTGCCATTACCAAATGAATTTGTTCCCATAAGGACGAATGTAAATTAGATTAGTCCGTTTCAGACCCCCAAAATACACTTATAAAAGCACTTACAAAAATACACTTACATAATTGTTCGAGTTGGGAGCAGTACAAAATCCGGGTCCACTGTAGTATATAGAAAGCCACTTGTTATGCAGAGCATTTCAGGCAAATCAGGTCAGTTTTGTCCCAGGATCGACCCACCAGTCAACTAACACCCAGGTATCCATTTTACTGATGGGGAACATCAACAACTGGTGTAAAGAAACACGCCTAATGTTTCTACCTCCCCGGGGAATCAAGCCTGGACCCTCGCCATGTGAGCGAGAGCTTTAGCCACCAGGCCACAGGCCACCCCAGAGCGATAAAATGCATATACAGTGGTACCGAAAGTTACGATATTTTTCGTTCGAGAATGCTGTTAAAGTGCCATTACAAAACTAATTTATCCCCATAAGGAATAATGTAAAATAGACTAGTCCTTTTACACCCCCAAAAACATACTTACAAAAGCATTTAAAAAAATAAACTTACATAAAAGGGCGATTTTGGGGACCATCGTAAACCGAGGTACCACTGTATACAGTGGACCCCCGCGAATTCGTGGCTTAAGTAATTCACGGATTTTTAATTAGTTTTAGAGTGAGATTAATAATTTGAGGAAGCCTTGGGAATGAATGGATTTGACAGTTAAAAATAGAGATGAGAGTTATTAAATGGAGAGTTAGAGGTATCGGGATGATGGAGGGAATATTTTGAGGAATTGTTAAATGTTGATGAAGATAGGGAAGCTGTGATTTCGTGAATAGGGCAAGGAGGAATAACATCTTGTAGGAGTGAGGAAGAGCCAGTTGTGAGTGTGGGGGAAATTTGTGAGGCAGTGGTAGAATGAAAGAAGGTAAGGCAGCTGGGATTGATGGGATAAAGATAAAAATGTTAAAAGCAGGTGGGGATATTGTTTGGAGTGGCTGGTGCTATTATTTAATAAATGTATGGAAGATGGTAAGGTACATAGGGATTGGCAGAGAGCGTGCATAGTTCCTTTGTATAAAGGCAAAGGGGATAAAAGAGAGTGCAAAAATTATAGGGGAATAAGTCTGTTGAGTATACTACCTGGTAAAGTGTATGGTAGAGTTATTATTGAAAGAATTAAGAGTAAGATGGAGAGTAGGATAGCTGATGAAAAAAGGGGGCTTTAGGAGGGGTAGGGGGGGTGTAGACGAAGTGTTTGCAGTGAAACATATAGGGGAACAGTATTTAAATAAGGGTAAAGAGATTTTTGCGGCATTTATGGATTTGGAAAAGGCGTATGACAGGGTGGATAGGGGGCAATGTGGCAAATGTTGCAGGTGTATGGAATAGGAGGTAGGTAAGTTGCTGGGAAAACAGTGAAGAGTTTTTACGAGGATAGTGAGGCTTAGGTTAGAGTATGCAGGAGAGGAGATTATTTCCCCGTAAAAGTAGGCCTAGACAGGGATGTGTAATGTCACCATGGTTGTTTAATATATTTATAGATGGGGTTGTAAGAGAAGCGAATGCACAGGTGTTGACAAGAGGTGTGGGGTTAGAAGATAAAGATTCTAACACAAAGTGGGAGTTGTCACAGTTACTCTTTGCTGATGACACTGGGCTTTTGGGAGATTCTGAAGAGAAGTTGCAGAGGTTGGTGGATGAGTTTGGTAGCGTATATAAAAGAAGAAAATTAAAAGTAAATATAGGGAAAGAGTAAGGTGATGAAGATAACAAAAATTAGGTGATGAAAGATTGAATATCAGATTGGAGGGAGAGAGTATGGAGGAGGTGAATGTATTCAGATATTTGGGAGTGGACGTGTCAGCGGATGGGTCTATGAAAGATGAGGTAAATCATAGAATTGACAAGGAAAAAAAAAGGGTGCACTGAGGAGTTTGTGGAGACAAAGAACTTTATCCATGAAAGCAAAAGGGGAATGTTGAGAGTATAGTTATACCAACACTCTTGTATGGGTGTGAGGAGCGGTTGTGAATGTTACAACAAGGAGAAGGCTGGAGGAGGGAGATTGTCATGTCTCAGGGCAATGTGTGGTGTGAATATAATGGAGAATCCGTAGTTTGAGATTAGAGGTGTGGAATTACCAAACTATTATCCAGAGGACTGAGGAGGGGGTTTCTGAGATGGTTTGGACATTTAGAGAAAATGGAACAAAATAGAATGACTTCGGGGTGTATAAATCCTTATCTATAAGAGTTATGCAATTGAGGATATTGAAGGATTTTAGAACCTTGGTCAATTCAGTGTCTGAGGGTCCATCAAAGCAACTTTAAAACATTGCTTTGGTGTAGATTTTTTTTAAATTTAAAAAAAGATTCTGGTCCATAGGCTGGGGGGGGTGGTATTGGGGGCAAAAATTATGGTGAAACTAAATCCCAACAATTTTTCATCCAAATCTGGGGGAGAGCTGGAGCACTGTCCATTCCAAGGACCAAAGTGGAATTTATTTTCCGGAGGATTTTTCACACTGAAACACTTCACTAACCTTAAAAAATTTCCTCTGACCCATGCCTTATTTTGCCTTTCCTCCCCACAATTTACTTTGACAAACTGTTTTCTTGAAACCGGGGGTTTTCAGGGATACCCGTAAAAGGTTACTTTAAAAACCCCCCTAGCTTTTCCACAGAACAAGGGGGTTAGCCTGTCTTTCATAGGCTTGTTCTTGGCAGTGCCTTTTCCTCCGCTGATGTAGGTCATCGTTGGATTTTCTTCCAAAAGGGCCTGTTTTTTACAATTGAACACTTTTTAAGGAATCCCAGCCTTTCCCCTTGAATTATGCAAAATTTTTAGCAGCATGTTCGTCGAATTGGCCCACCATGTTCAACACTGTGTATGCCCTTCGCTTCTTTTTTTTTAAACCAGCCTTGCTGGCCTTAAAAATTACTAACATGAGCACTGTTTTTAGGCATTTTTTTTAGAGACGCCATGCAACTGTCTTCCTTTTGAAATTATCGACTACATAACACTATCTCCGCAAAAGGGTTTTTTGGTTACCCACACCAACAACTTTTAACATCTTCGATTATTTGGATCTTTTTTTTATTAGCATATTTCCCCTTTCGCAACATCACCTTCGTCGATTTTTTTTTGCCACGATGGAAGTGATCGTTGAATGGGGTTTCCCCACATCCTGCCGGGTCGGCCAAATACTCCACTTTCATTTTTTTCATGTTTTTTTTCTTTAATTCTATCGGTTTTCACCTTTTCAAAGGGCGGGCCCTGGGAGCTTTTTTTGGGTGGCTTATTTACAGGAAAAGAAAAAAAAACAATGGATTATATTACAAATGTATCGTATGAACGCGTGGGGTGATGGTCACTTGGAGAAACAATGCCAGACTGACTCTGAATGGTGGGGGGAGGTTTGCGTGTGGGGGGCCACTGGGGACATGTTCCATACGCCGGGGAATTCAGGGGGAATTTTGAAAATAGAGGCTATATTTTGATGAAAAGTTGCCAATAATCGAAATTCACAAAAATAGAGACTTCAAAATTTGAGGTATTACTGTAAATGAGAAAGCGCGGGAATGTAAACAGATGAATTTTTTAATTCCTGTACGCCAATTTATAAACGTTCATTTCGAATATGTTTGTGAAGCTTTTACCCCTTATACAAACACCTTACATTGTGTACCAGATGTCTTCATGTTGGGCAGTAGAATAAATAACATAAAACTCCCATTCTCATGCAACACTATTTTTTAAAACAAATGACACTATGGTGATGGCATATAAAGGAATACTTTTCCACAGTTACCACAGTAATACTATATGTACACAATTTTTTGGTGTTGGACTTGAGAAAACTTAATTCTTTTGTCATTCCTATAATGCCCAACCACATCTCATATTTATGTCAATTTGTTTTACTGTGGGGGATGTACCATGTTTATATATTATTAGATGTTTCTTATATAATTTTGAAAAAAAATCATAGATGGATTAATGAAAATGTCTTTAAAAACCTAATATATGGCATTTAAAACTCCCCAGAGCGATAATTATTATTATTATTACTATTTTCAATTTTTTTGTCTTAAAAAAATAGTGAGACACTTTTTGTGATTTTAATGTACCGCATGCCAGCACATGTGTAAGTTTATTTAGGTACAGGTCACAAATATAATTTTCAAATGATATAAAATACTTTTAAGGTATTTTGTTAAAAATATAAAATACATAATAACTTTAAAAAATTTGAAATTTTGGAAAGTCTCCAGACATAATCAAGAGACGGGGAGCTCAAAGAGGATGTGAATAAACAGTGGCATGCGGATGCAGTAGTATTTTAATCAGGGGGGAAGTGTATCAAATTTTGGGCATAATTTGAAATCTCTGTATTGGGAAAAACAGATCCCTACTGTATATCTCATTCAGTTTATTTCTGTAAACTATATTTTTGTGTAACTCATTCTATAACAAAGCATTAAATTGTCTAAACCCTCTTGAAAATTTTTTTTTTGACAATTCAGGTTTTTTCAGAGGGCATCTCTGCCCAAAAGGTGCTACTTTAACCCTTTGACTGTGGAGGCCCCATTCTGAAACTGTCATTCTATGTGGGAAAAATTTTTGGAAAAAAATAAATTATTTTTCTTATGAAATGATAGAGTTTTTTCCCCGATTGTAATGACACCAAAAGTATGAAATTTGTTTAAAAAACTTACGGACTTACGCCCCGCAAAGTTTGCGATGCCCCAGTGAAAATACGATCGCGATTTCGCCGACTTTGAGCCCTATTTTAGGCCAATTCCATTGGGACAGTCAACCAAACTCATAGCTATTTTTTTAAAGAATTTATTTGTTCTATCGTTAGTACAAAAATCCCCAAATTTTACCGATTTCAACTACCCAATAAAGTGGTCAAAAATGGAAATTTTAATTTTTATGCAAAAAAAAAAAGATGTCAATTTCAAAATAGGGTCCAGAATAAACAATGCAGACACCCCTTTCACTAAAGTAAGATGTTATCTGTTCATTAGTCATGTCTTTGGGCCCTTTACATTACTCTTGCTTTCTATTTTGATTTTTATTCATAAAAAAAAATAGAAGTTTTTTGTTATGCAGACTATTTTTTTTTTAAAAAAACTGATAAATAATATCTGTCTTGTGAAAGAATATTAGACCACCAGTTGATGTGTTAATTTAATTGTGATTTGTTTACTTTTGAAATTGGAAAAAATCAAAATTTTTCCGTTTTTTTTGGGGTAAACAAGACGTTTACATAAAAACTAATAAAAATCATTTTTTTCCCCTGTAATATTTTTCCCCATTCTATAAAATGAGACCATAAAAAGAAATAAAAACCAAAAATACTATGAAAATACCCCTCAAAGCCTTTTAATTTTAAAAAGGGTCTTTTTTTCTCTTATGTACCGCTGCAGGTTTTTTTTTCCCCACACTACCACACAGACCCATTTTTAAAAATTTCCTAAGTTTTCCCGTTGTTTTGAGGTTTAAAATTTAGGCAAAAACCCCCCCAAATTTTTTCGTAAGACGAATATCCCCAAAAAAAAAGGGTTAAAGAGGTAATGAAAAAAAAAGAGACAGAAAGAGACAGGAAAATTGGATATAAAAACCCAAAAATAAAAAAAAATACAAGATATGAAAAAAAACCAAAATTTTTCCCAAAAAAACCTACTGAAAGAAACCGGGCCAAATTTTCTAGATACAGTCAAACCACTGTTTTTAAAAAAGGGTCCCTTTAAATTTTGGTTATCTTTCCTTTTACTTTTGTACCTGTTTTTAAATTTTTTTAAAATTTTAGCACCAGGGAAAACCCCTTTTTTCAAAATTTTCCCCAGAAAAATATCAAAATTTTCATGAAATTTTTAACTTCAAAAAAGGGAAAACAGGGGCCCCGGGTTTTGGCCCCCCAAAAACCAACAATTATGTAAGGATTTTTTAAGTGCTTTTTAATGTTTTTTGGGGGGGGCAAAAGGGCTAACAATTTTTTAAATTTGCCCTTTTTGGGGGAACAAATTGTTTGGAAGGGGACCAAAAAAATTCTGGAAAGAATTTTCTAAAAAATGAGGGGCCACTTCTTCAAGTTTTTTCCCCCAAACTCACTTAAAATCATCTAATTTCCCCTTTTTTTTTTTTGGGTGACTGTAAAACATTTTCCGGATAATCTGAACCCTTACACTATTTAACTCACATAAATTTTATATGGTAGACTGCAAACTATCTAGAAAAAAAAAAATTCCCAGCATGCCTGCCAAACGGGTCATCCCTCCCCCGTTCTAAAAGATTTTCCAGAAATTTTTTGAGATTATTGAGGCAGTAATTTTGGGGGTTTTTCAGATGGGATACCATGAAGATAAAAATATATTATTAAATACAAAAAGTAATTTTCTTTTCCCCTTCCTCTGGAAATTATTGACTTTTTTTATATATTAAACAAGGGTGAAAATTAGAAAAAAAAAGAAAAAACAGAAAAAAATGGAAAAACATATAAAATAAAACCCCAAAATGAATATGCTGCATTTATTTTGGGGAAATAAAAAAAGGGGTGGTGGAAAATAAAGGGAAAAAAAAATTGGGGTTAAAATTTGGTCAAATTGGAAAGGAAAAGAGGCCCCCATTTAAAAAAAAGTAAAATTTTCCCTTTTTGGGGCCCCAAAATTTTTTAAAAATTTTTTTTTTTTTTTAAAATGGGGAAATGGTTTTTTGAAATAAAAAACAAAAAAAAAGAAAGGAGGGAAAATTTAATTTTAAAAAAAGGAAAATTTTTTTTTTTAATTTTCCCACCCCATTTTTGGGAAATTTCAAAATAAAACCCAAAATTTTTTGCTATTTCCCAGTATTATTTTCCCTTTTTGAAAAACAAAAAACTGCCCAATCAACTATTTAACTACCCAAAAAGTGATCGGGTTTTGGAAGGCCAAAATTTTAAAAAGTTCAAAATATTCCAATTTCAAAATGGGGCCCCGAAAAAGAAAAACTTTATTAAAATTTTTTTTTTATTGTTTTTTCCCCGGTTTTGATGTTTTTTTGTTTTTTTTTAAGGTTTTAAATTTATCCCAAAAAAAAAGTTTTTTGTTATGCAATACAGTTTTTGTTTTACAGGGCCCCCGGGGAATGATCCCCCCGGTCAAATTATTGGTAAAATTTAAGTGCTTTTGGGGAAATTTTTTTTGGGGTCTAAAAAAGCACCCCAATGACATTATTTTTAAAAGTAAATTTTTTGGGGAAAAGATTTAAATTTTGAAAAGAATTTTTTATCTTTTTGGGGGCCCCCGTAACTTTTCCCCAATGCTGTTCGGCCGTTAAAAAAAATTTTTTTTTTCCAAAAAGGGAAAAAATTTTAAAATTTGATTAGTCCTTTTTTGACCCCCCAAAAACACTTAAAAAAACCCCTTAAAAATACTTTTTAAAAAATTGTTGGGGTTAGGAGGGGGAAAAACCCGGGGGGGCCACTGTACAATTGAAAATAAATCATGATTTTTGAACATATTTGACCCACCAGTTGACGGGTTTACATTGATGTCAGTTGTTTACTTTGAACATTGCAAAAACAACACCTACTTTTTGGGGGAATTTAAGCTATTTTCAGTACTAAAAAATCAAATTTTTTTTTTTTTAACAACGGCCCAAAATTCCCCCCCCAAGGCGGGGGGCCCCAAAAAAAAAACTTTCACTGGGGGTTTTTTTACACTACAGTTAAAAAATTGCAACATTAACCCCCCCCTTTCAGAGTGCAGACCTGATTCCCCCCTCTCCAGGCGCAAGTCCGCCCCCCCGGTTTCCCAAAAACCCCTTCATAAATGTTTTTTTGCTCAGCCCAACAGAAAACCGTTTAAAAAACCATTTGTCCCCATTCCTTAAAAATCCCCCCAAAATGTTTTGTGGTAGCCCAAGCCCCCCACAAAACCTCCTTCCCCCCCCCCCCCAAAACCCTTTCCAGTCCCCCCCTTTACCCCCCCCCTCCACTACGTTTATACCCCCTGGGGTCATTCTGTCTCGTTCCATTTTTTTACACCCCCGCAACCTAAAAAACCCCCCTCCTCAACTCTCGGGATAATTTTTTGGTAATCCCCCCTCCCAATTTCCAAAAACCCCAAATTCCCTCCATTATATTCACCCAAATTGACCTCGACATTGTTTTTCCCCCGGCCCCCAGCCTTCCCTCGGAAACATTCACCCCCCTCTTCACACCCTATAAAGTGTTGGAAAAAAAAACCCAACTTTCCCCTTTTACGCCAGGAAAAAAGTTTTTTGTCCCACAGACCCGGGGCCCATCCCCCTTTTCCCCCCTTTTGATTCACCTCACCCTTCTCCCCCAAAACTGCTGACATGTCCACTCCCAAATATAAAAAACCCATTCACCCCTCCATCCCTTTTTCCCCCCAATCTGATACCCAATTTTTCGTCACCAAATTTTTTTTGTTATCCCTCACCTTACTCTTTCCATATTTTTTTCCCAATTTTTTTTTTACCCCCCAAAAAATTATCCAAACCTCTGAATTCTCTTAAAATCCCCCAAAAAGCACAGTGTCACAGAAAAAAGCAACGGGGAAACTCCCATTTTGTATTTGATTCTTTATTTTTTAACCCCCCCCCCTTTTTGCCAAGACCCCCATTTTTTTCCCCTTTTTAAACCCCATCTATAAATATATTGAAAAACCCACTGACATCAAAACCCTTGCTCCCCACTTTTACTGGGAAATAGCCCCCTCCCCCACACACCTAACCTGGGCCCACTACCCTCAAAAAAATCTTCACTTTTTATAACCTACCTCCATTCCATACACCTGCAACATCTCCCAAATTCCCCCCATTCACCCAAAAAAACCCTTTTTCCCAAAAACCCAAAAAACCCCCAAAAAAAACCCTTTTCCCCCCTTTTGCCCAAAAACTGTTCACCATATTTTTCACTGCAAACACTTGGTCTCACCCCCCCTACCTTTCCAAACCCCCCTTGTTCATCTTTTTATCCTGCCTCTTTTTCCTTAATTTTTCAATAAAAACTCTACCATACACTTTCCAGGACACTCAGATTTTTCCCCCCCTATAATTTTTCCCCTTTTTTCCCCCCTTTGCCTTTAAAAAAGGAACAATACCCCCTCTCCCAACCCCTAGGTCCTTACCCTTTTCTTTTAAAATAATGCAAAACCACTCCAAAACTATACCCCCCACCTCTTTTAACTTTTTTTTTTTATCCCATCAATTCCACCCCCCCTTTTCCCCCTTTCATTCTACCCACTGCCTCAGAATTTCCCCCACACTCACAACTGGCTCTTCCACACTCCTCAAGATGTTATTCCCCCTTTCCCCCTTTTTCGGGAAAACACAGTTTCCCCCGTTTTCATCAACATTTAACAACCCCAAAAAAATTTTCCCCCCATTTTCCCCCAAAACCCCCCCTATTTCCATTTAATAACTCCCCCCCTTTTTTTTAACTGTAAAGCCATTTGCCCCCAGGCTTCCCAACTTTTTCTACCCAAAATTTTTTTTATTTTTTTAAAAAATTTGTTAAAATCCCCCAAACCCCCTCATTTGTTTTTTTTTGCTTACCACCCTTTTAACCCCTTTTTTCTCCAAAACTCTTCCCCCCCTTGCATCACTTCTCTTTGAAAAACCTCTCTACCAATTTTTTTTTTTCCCGTGGCCCCCGGGTTTCCCCTTTTTTAACAGAATGCTCCCAAATGCCATTCCCAAACCCCAAATTTTTTTCCCCCCCCGAAATAATGGTAGACTAGTCCTTTTTGACCCCCCAAAAATACACTTAAAAAAGCTTTTAAAAAAAAAAATTTTAAAAAAGGGGGGTTTTTTTAAAAAACACCGGGGGGCCACTCATTCTCACATCATCATTTCCCCAAAGGGTCATATTCCCAACTGCCTCCTTTTTAGTTTATAAACCTTCACCTCTCTTACTTACTGCTTCTATTTTCCTTGTATCCCATCTACCTTTTCCCCCACTGTAGCTATAACTAAAAAATGATCTGATATATCTTGGGCCCCCATAAAATGTACATCCAAGTCTACTCAACAGTCTTTTATCTACCAATGTATCCAACAAACTACTGTCATTACCCCACATCATATCTTGTATACTTATTTATCCTCTTTTTTTTTAAAATATGTTTTCATAATTAAACCCCTTTCTATCCAAAGTTCAATCAAAAGGCTCCCCTTATCATTTACACATAAAACTTACCTACCACACCCTCTCTACATGTTTTCTCCTACTTTTGCATTTAGGCCCCCCCTTTCAATTTTTCCCCTTTACTTGGTTCAAAGTCCTAACATTTTTAAACTCCCAAAAACTCTCTCCTCCCCCACCCCTCCTTCTCCAGGGCATACCGCTATTAACCCCCTTTTGATCCACCCCTTTTTTTAATCCAATAACCTTGAACTTTCCCATTTTTTATTTCTTTTCCTTCCATAACTGATCCTTCAAATTATTGCTCCCCCTTTCCAGCTCTCTCTCAGATATACAATCCCATTTATTTCTCCCCCCTGAAACTCCCACCCCTTTCAGCTTTGTTTGCTTTGGGGGCCCGGGCATCCCAAATTTTTTATTCAAAAACGAACATTTTTTTTATTCCCCCAAACCCCCGCATTCAAACATCCCGTTTTTTAAAGTTTTTCTTTTTCTTTTTAGTAAATGTGTACAGGAGAAGGGGTTATCCCCTTCTCGCATTTTTTGTTCCTTATACACACGCATGGCTTCGGATGAAAATTTTTTACTTCCCCCTGGACAATAGAGGAAATAAAAAAGAACAAAGTTTTTAAAAAAAAGAAGAAAAAACCCAGATGTGTGTATGTATATATGCATGTGCATGCTTGTGTAGTGTGACCTACGGGAAGAGAAAGCGAAAACCTGTTATCTAGCGTGTTTAGGACAGAAAAAAAAAAAAATCCCACCATCATTAAAAAAAGTTTCAGGTTCCCGTTTTGAAGTCACTGGCGGACGGAACCTCCTGGGGGGTTCGTCATAACCTACTACCTATCAAAATCACCCTTTTTTTCTGTAATATATTTCCCTTCAATCAAAAGACCAAAAACCACAAATAAACTTTTAAAACCCTACAAAAATACGTAAACCAAAACCATACAAAAAAACACTGCAAAGTCCTTTTTAAACCAAAAAAAACGGTTTTTTTTTCATTTTCACTGCTTGCCAGGATTTGTTTTTTATGGTCACTTTTCCATAGATGCTTTCTCATATCTAGGCCCAAAAATTCGCCACAGCTTATCCGGTAGTGAGTTCATGAAGGGTCTACGGCTTGACCCTCAAAGGGTTAGGGGTGATTAAAAAATGAACATATTTTAATGATTATCAAACAAGATGGATTTAAAAAAAGGGGTTTTGGAATAAATGAGAAACTTTCATAATTATAATATTTTAACAGAGATTTTAAGAAATGATGGCATTTAATGAAACTAGCACACAAAACCAAAATGTAAGAGATGAAGAGTCTTCTCTGGATTGACAAAACAACGTAGAGTATATCATAAAAGAAGGAGGAATTTGTGATTCATAGGGCGGGTGGTGCCCAATAAATCACAACCATGGAAAAGCATTTGCATTTCTCCCATTAAATTTTTTTTTTTTTGATAACATTCAGATGTCAACTTTAGTTGAAAGTCTATCACACAATGTCACACTCTGCTCTTATCTTTGCTTACTTTTTGTTAACCTTTACAATATACAGTGGCCCCCGGTTTTCCCGTACAGCCCCCAATTCGAACAATTATGTAAGTGTATTTTTGAAGTGCCTTTGTAAGTGTTTTTTTGGGGTCTGAAACGGACTAATCTAATTTACATTAGTCCTTATGGAAACAAATTCGTTCGATAACGGCACTCGAACAGCCTTCTGGAAAGAATTATTGACAATTCGGGAGTCCACTGTATAACTATACAAAAGAACAAGTCACAATACAATAGTTGGAGCAATTTACAGCTTACACACAATTTGGAAAAGAAAATTTAGATAGCATTTCAGTTAGTCTTTGATCATTGTCAAGTCATGATTCACAGCATGATAATGGTCCGTGACGGGCCAAAACATGAGTCATTGCATGATAATGGTCCACGACGGGCCAAAACATCATCTACAGTTCCTTCTGAACTGTGGTTAGTGTGACTGCAACTTATGTGTATGTGAGAGTGCAACTTGTGTTTAAACCGCCTCAGGTGAAAAGCATTTACGTATATAGAGGTGCTGCTGCTGTTCTACATCAGTAATGTACATGCACAATGCCCAGGGACCCACTCTGCTGGCATTACTTGTAATGTACTGAAAAATATTTGTCTAGTGAGGTTGATAGCCTATCATAAGAAAACGAACTTATCATTGCAGTATCAGAGGTAGGTCTACTCAATTAAAAATTTTGAAGTTGTAGCTGTCAACAACAGTGTTAATTAACATAGAAGTTCTCCCTAAGCTTTGATATGCAATTAATGCCTGAAAGTGAGAATGTTACTAACAAGTAATTTTGTTATACATTGGAAAATTATTACAATGACATTCAAAATAAAAAAGATCATTCAAGATAAGGTCAGTTAAAATGGCACCCAAAAAAAATTATGTTACAAGCTCTGTAAGGTGTTTAATGCTGCAGAATATTTATTTACAGCATAGAAAGGTTAAAAAAGGATGATACAAGACATATTTTGCAAGCTCATACCCAATGTTTATGAAAAAATCCAGGAAATTAGATGGAAGTTGGTGGGTAATACTTTTTTTGGATGAGGTGGGAATTATGTTTCAAACAATATACATATTTATTACTCCCTGAACATTATTTACATTGCAAATATTATATATTTCCCAAATTATATTGCTTTTATAATAATTAACACGAATAAATTATAAGATTTGGGAATTTGTTTTTTAATGATGCCCGCATTCGATTTTTTTATGATAAATTTAAAAACTATATAAAAAACAAAATCATGGCAAAAAAGGAAAGTTTTAAACTGACTAAATATTGATTTCAGTATTTTTATGGCACCAAGTACAATACACTAGTCTAGAGTCACAAGGTTTATGGCAAGAACAATTTAGGAATTATAGTATGTCTACGTAAATCAATTTGTAATAATATAAATTTTCTATAACAGATCTATTTGACGGAAATAGCCCGAAAATGTGGTTAGATAATTTTGTGTTAGATAATTTAAAAAAACTTATGGGGAAAAAGGGTTCGTTCCGGAGTCCCAAAACCAAAAAGTTTTTTTTGACCAACAGATCTTTCAAAATTGAAGGTGAATATGTAATTGTAGTTCATTGTCGTATATATTACTGCTTAAGACTACAAAAGCAATAAAAAAAATAGTATTTCTTACCTTAAAATTTTGGGGAAGATGTTTTGGAGGTTGTGAAGAGAGGGATATGGATGGGTGGCCCTACTTGGGTGAGGTGAATGGTTGGATTTGGCAAAGGGGTGGTAGGGTTCGGTACAAAACGGTTTTTGGGGCATAAAGGCGAATAGATCTCTGGGTTTTTACCCTTAATTCGATACAGCTGACTAAGACATCATCAGCTGGGCTAGACCCAGTTTTAAAACACTGCTTCTAGATTTGTTTTGATAATTATACTATTATATAATAAAAATTCACCATCATATTTATTCCAGGATAATATTAGGGATAACATAAATAATGTAGAAGCATGATAAAGATCATAAAATTTAAAAAAAACTGACTATAGGATTAATTGGGGGGGCCCGAGACGAAATCGGCAGGCTGTGCCATGGACCATTGGGTAGGATAAGAGCTCCCACTATAAAGTATTGTTAAATACTATTACATAATAAAGGTTTTCACCATCATATTTATTCCCGAATAATATTAGGTTTAAATAAATATCGTAGAAGCATGATAAAGATGCACAAATTAATAAAAAATGATATTAAAGATTTAATGGTAGGGGGGCATGAGGGACAGCAGTTTTTCAGCTAGTTACCAGGGGGCCCCCTTTGGAGGGGGGCTCACCGCACTAAAATATTGTATAATAATTTAATTTTTACATCAATAAGTTATCTACCTATCATATTTATTCCAGAATAATATTAGGTTAAAATAAATAACGAGGCTGATAAAGACGCCCCAAAATTTAAAAAAAATATGACATAGATAATGAAGGTTGGGGGGTGGGGGGGCCCGCCCGAAAAAAAAGCCGTGACCCTTTACCCCCCACACCAGCCAGGGTCCTCCCCACACCCAACCAGGATTTCCCCCCACCAGCCGGATACTTCCCCACACACCAGCCAGGATACTTCCCCACCCCCTAGCCAGGGTCTTCCCCCCCACACCAGCCAGGGTACTTTCCCCCCACAAGCCGGGGACTTCCCCCAACCAGCCAGGAATCCCCACACACCAGCCAGGGGACTTCCCCCACACCAGCCAGGGGTTCCCCCCCCCACCGCCGGTACTTTCCCCACCAGCCAGGGTACTTCCCCCCACACCAGCCAGGGTCTTCCCCACACACGATTTTATTTGAGGGACTTGCACATGGTGAATGGAATTATCGGTTATTGCTTGGGGGGCATTGAAAATTTGGTTGGGCAAAATTTGTTTGTGGATTTTTGTGAAGGACTTGCAGGCTCAATTTTTTACCCCCCCAAAACCGGGAATATCATTTTTATGTCGGGTTAGATAATAATGTGCCACAATTCTTCAATCGGAAACCCCTAACGGGAAATAATTTCCTAAAAGGATCTCGCCTTTTTACACATAATTTCC
>WNWK01015176.1:0-48742 GCA_009830355.1 Cherax destructor
CCAGTCTCGCTGGTTCATCCCTTACGTATTGGTACAGGAAGTTTTCCAGTCCCACCTCCATCATCTTAGCCCTCCACGTATCTTGGCCCCCATGTGGCTCCAAGTTCTCCCAGTCTATTTCCTTGTGGTTGAAGTCACCCATGATCAGTAGCTTTGCCCTGCTCGCATGAGCCCTTCTGGCCACTTCAACCAGTGTGTCAACCATCGCTCTATTACTCTCATCATACTCTTGCCTTGGCCTCCTGCTGTTCTGTGGTGGGTTATACATCACTGCAATTACCACCTTGGGACCTCCAGACTGAAGCATTCCTACTATTTAATCTCCTGCTTCTCCTCTGTCTCCTCTCTCCAGCTCATCAAAATCCCATCAGATTTTGATCAGCAGTGCCACTCCTCCACCCCCTCTCTTCCCTCTGTCTTTCCTCTGGATCTGGTATCCCATTGGAAAGAAGGCATCTGTTATCATGCCTGTGAGCTTGGTTTCTGTGCCACTCCTCCCGCTTATTTGTTATTCCATCAGCATTGGTGTACCATACCTTCAGTTGCCTCTCTAACACTGTGTTTTGGGGGTCTGTGAGGGTGGGGGACATGGCGGTGTACTGTGGGATTCTATAGTGGAGTGTTGGGTGGGGGCTGTGAGTGTGGGTTGTAGTTTGTGTTGGGATAGTGTGCTTGGTTGTTGGGTGTTGGGGATGGTTCTGTGTGTGCTTGCTCTTGTTGCTCTACCCTGCTCTGGTTGTCCTTTGCTGATTCTGTCCTTGTCTCTCCTTCTAGCTCCTTTCGCCTTTGTGTCCTCTCCCTCAGCTGCTGTCGTTCTGTTTTTGTTCTGTCCCGGTTTAGGAACACCCTCTTGTATTCTTCTGTTTCCTTCAATCGTGGTTTCTTTTGGAGGATTCTGTCCCGCACTGTTTCTGTCCTGAGAATCAGCTTGATTGGTCGTTTTCTCCCCTTCACTTACCCCCCTATTCTCTGAAAATTTACGATCTCGGACATATCCTCTTCACCTATTTCTGTTATGATGTTCTCAATCTCCTTTCTTTCTGCCTGCCGTCTTTCAGTGTGTGTCCTTCCCTCGCTCTCCTGCAGCCCTTGAATAAACACTGCCTTTTCCCTCTCCTCCTTCCATTGTCTTTCCCTCTGCGACTCTGGTTCCTGTCTGTACATGACCATTTTCTCCCTTTTGTTCTGTAGCTCTTGGTGGCATGATCGTGCCTCTGCATTTGCCCTATTCCCCTCTCCACCTGCTCCCAGCTGGTCACCCCCTTCACTCCTTTGTCCTGCTTGGTAGGCAGATACGGCCGTAGTGTAAGTTATATCTCCTTCCTTCCCGATGGGCCCCCCTGATGCTATGTCTTTTCTGGTCAATACCCCTGTAACCTGTTTCAGCCTGTTTACCTCATCTTCTAGGCCCCTTATCCTGGCTACTGCAGCTTCGGCTTGTGACTCCCAATTCTTCTTCTCCTCCAACCTCTTTTCCAGTTTCACAGAAAGCTCTCTCTCCATTTTTGCAGAAAGCTCTCCTAGCTTTCTCTCCCACTCTTGTTCCATCCATTTGCACGCACTGCTCTTCCATCCATTCTTCCTTACCAGAACCATTCTCCTCTGGTCCCTGGGTCCTTCGAGTGTGTGTGTGTGTGTGTGTGTGTGTGTGTGTGTGTGTGTGTGTGTTTGTGTGTATGTGTGTGTGTGTGTGTGTGTGTCTGTGTATATGATAATTTATTTTACCACATCGGCCTTTTCCTAACAAAGCATGGTTGCCCAAAAAAGAAAAACTTTCATCATCATTCACTTTATCACCGATTTGCCAGAGGCACGCTTGCTTACCCGACAGTAACACCCCTCCTTCAGAGTGTAGGCACTGTACTTCCCACCTCCAGGATTCAAGTCTGACCTGCCAGTTTCCTTGAATCCGCTCATAAATGTTATCTTTCTCACACTCCAACAGCATGTCAAGTCCTAAAACCATTCGTCTCCACTCACTCCTATGTAACATACTCACGCATGCTTAATGGAAGTCCAAGCCCCCTCTCACACGAAATCTCCTTTACCCCATCCCTCCAACCATTCCTAGGCTGTCCCCTACTCCACCTTCCTTCCACTATAGATTTTTATGCTGTCCAAATCATTCTATTTTGTTTCATCCTCTCTAAATGTCCGAATCACTCAACAATCCCCTTCTCAGCACTCTGGATAATACTGTTAGTAACCCTACACCTCTCCCTAATTTCCAAATTACAGATTCTCTGCATTATATTCCACCACACATTGCCTTCAGTCACGACATCTCCACTGCCTCCAGCCTTCTTCTTGTTACAACATTCACCAGCCATAATAATAATATCTTTATTCCTACAAGTACATGTACAAGGTATACAGTCCTAGCTGACATCAATAACATACTACTGTATAGAAAGCCGCTTGTTATGCAGAGCATTTCGGGCAAATTAGGTCGGTTTTGTCCCAGTATGCGACCCACACCAGTCGACTAACACCCAGGTACACATTTTACTGATGGGGAACATGGACAACCGGTGTAAATAAACGCCCAATGTTTCTACCCTCGCTGGAAATCGAACACAGACCCTCGCCGTGTGAACCGAGAGCTTTAGCCACCAGGCCACGGGGCACCCACATGGTATAACTATGCTCTCATTTATTTCCCACTTTAATTTCATGGATAATGTTCTTTGTCTCTACAGACTCCTCACTGCACCACTCACCTTTTTCCCTCTCATCAGTTCTATGATTCACCTCGTCCACTCACAAATATCTGACCACTCACAAATATCTGAATACATTCACCTCCTCCAAACTCTCTCCCTCCACTCTGATATCCAGTCTTTCGTTACCTAATATTTTTGTTATCCTCATCACCTTACTCTTTCCTATATTCACTTTTAATTTTCTTCTTTTACATACCCTACCAAACTCGTCCACCAACCTCTGCAACTTCTCTTCAAAATCTCCCAAAAGCACAGTGTCATCATCAAAGAACAACTTTGACAACTCCCACTTTGTGTTAGATTCTTTATCTTTTAACCCCACACCTCTTGTCAACACCCGAGCATTCACTTCTCTTACAACCAGATCTATAAATATATTGAACAACCACGGTGACATCACACATTCCTGTCTTAGGCCTACTTTACTGGGAAATAATCTCCCTCTCCCCTACATACTCTAACCTGAGCCTCACTATCTTCGTAAAAACTCATCACTGGTTTCAGTAAAGTACCTTTTTTTCCATACATTTGCAACATCTGCCACATTGGCCCTTTCTGTCAACCCTATCATACGCCTTTTCCAAATCCATAAATGCCACAAAAACCTCTTTACCCTTATGTAAATACTGTTCACCTATATGTTTCACTGTAAACACTTGGTCTACACACCCCCTACCCTTTCTAAAAAACTACCTTGTTCATCTAATATCCTACTCTCTTAATTCTTTCAATAATAATTCTACAGTACACTTTTCCAGGTACACTCAACAGGCTTATTCCCCTATAATTTTTACACTCTCTTTTGTTCCCTTTGTCTTTATACGAAGGAACTGTACTTGCTCTCTGCCAGTCTTTGGGAAACTTACCGTTTTGCATGCACTTATTAATAAAAGAACTCAACATTACAAAACTATATCCCCCACCTGTTTTTAAGATTTCTATCTTTATCCCATAAATCCCAGCTGCTTTACCTCCTCTCATTCTACCCACTGCCTCACGCACTTCCCCCACTCTCACAATTGGTTCTTCCTCACTCCTACAAGATCTAATTACTACCTGCCCAATTCACGAAATCACAGCTTACCTATCCTCGTCAACATTAAACAGTTCCTCAAAATATTCCCTCCATTTTCTTGATACCTCTAACTCTCCATCCAACAACTCTCCTATTTTTAACTGTCAAATCCATTCATTCCCTAGTCTTTCTCAATTTATTATTCTCACTCCAAAACTTTTTCTAATTTTCAACAAAATTGGTTGCTAACATCTCACCCACTCTCTTATTTGCTCTCTCTTTTTACATTGCTTCACCAGTCTCCTTTCTTTCTCTCTCCATATATTCGTCCCTCCTTGTATCACTTTGTAAAAACCTTTCATATGCTAACTTATTATCCCTTACTACTCTCTTTACATCATCATTCCAACAATCGCTCTTCTTCCCTCCTGCACCCACTTTCATGTAACCAAAACTTCTGCTGAATAACTATCTCTATATTTTTCATCTTAATTTGAAGAATTAAAAGTAAGACGGAGAGCAGGATAGCAGATGAACAAGGAGGCTTTAGGAAGGGTAGGGTGTGTGTAGACCAAGTGTTTGCAGTGAAACATATAGCTGAACTGTGTTTAGAAAGGGTAAAGAGATTTTTGTCGCAATTATGGATTTGGAAAAGGCGTATGGCACGGTGGATAGGTGGGCAATGTGGCAGATGTTGCAAATGTATGGAATAGCACGTAGGTTACTGAAAGCAGTAAAGAGTTTTTACAAGAATAGTGAGGCTCAGGTTAGAATAAGTAGGAGAGAGGGAGATTATTTCCCAGTAAAAGTAGGCCTTAGACAAGGATGTGTTATGTCACCATGGTTGTTCAATATATTTATAGATGGGGTTGTAAAAGAAGTGAATGTTCGGTTGTTGGCAAGAGGTGTGGGGTTAAAAGATACAGTATCTAACACAAAGAGGGAGTTGTCACAGTTGCTCTATGCTGATGACACTGTGCTTTTGGGAGATTCTGATGAGAAGTTGCAGAGATTGTTTGAAGAGTTCGGTAGGGTATGTAAAAGAAAGTTAAAAGTGAATATAGGAAAGAGTAAGGTGATGGAGGAGGTGAATGTATTCAGATATTTAGGAGTGAACGTGTCAGCACATGGGTCTATGAAAGATGAGGTGAATCATAGAATTGATGAGGGGAAAAAGGTGAGTGGTGCACTGAGGAGAAAAAGAACTTTGTCCATGGAAGCAAAGAGGGGAATATATGAGAGTATAGTTATACCAACACTCTTGTATAGTTGTGAGACATGGGTTGGTGAATGTTGCAACAAGAAGAAGGCTGGAGGCAGTGGAGATGTCATGTCTGAGATCAATGTGTGGTGTGAATATAATGCAGAGAATCCTTAGTTTGGAGATTAGGAGGAGGTGCAGGATTATAAAACCATTATTCAGAGGGCTGAGGAGGGTTGTAGAGGTGGTTCGGACATAAACAGAGGATGGAACAAAATAAAATGACTTTGTGCATAAATCTGCAAAATAGTAGAGCCTACAAGATTAGAGAATACGCTGGACCTCATCTTCACCAACAATTATGATCTGATACGAAATGTCATCATATCAAAAACAATATACTCAGATCACAACATAATAGAGGTCCAGACATGAATGCGGGGAGCTCCAGATCAACAAAATGTGATCAGTCGCGAGGGAGCTTTCTCCAAATTCAACTTCAATAACAAAAACAGGTGGGACCAAGTAAAGTAAGTCCTAAATTATATAAACTGGGAAGATATCCTAAGCATCACTGATCCTAACCTATGTCTAGAACATATTAACTCTGTGGCACTTGAGGTTTGCTAAAGGCAAATTCCCTTAAGGAAAAGGAGGAGAAGATGTAAACTAGAAAGAGAGAGGCGCTCCCTATACAGGCGAAGGCAAAGAATAATGGAGTGGCTACAGGAGGCCAATATATCTGAAATACGTAGGGAGACACTGGTCAGAGAAATAGCAAACATCGAATTAAAACTAAAGGAATCTTACAGGAATCAAGAAACGCGGAAGAACTAAAAGCCATAAATGAAATTGAAAGAAACCCAAAGAATTTCTTTTCTTATGCCAAATCAAAGTCGAGAACAACATCCTGTATTGGGCCCCTACTTAAACGGGATGGGTCCTACACAGATGACAGCAAGGAAATGAGTGAGTTACTAAAGTCCCAGTATGACTCAGTTTTTAGCGAGCCGCAAACCAGACTGAAAGTCGAAGACCTAAATGAATTTTTTATGAGAGTGCCACAGAACTTGGCAGACGCAAGCCTATCTGACATTACCCTGTCGCCAAATGACTTCGAAAAGGCAATAAATGACATGCCCATGCGCTCCGCTCCAGGCCCAGACTCATGGAACTCCGTGTTCATCAAGAACTGCAAGAAGCCCTTATCACGTGCTTTTAACATCCTATGGAGAGGGAGCATGGGCAATGGGGTCGTTCCGCAGTTACTAAAAACAACAGACATAGCCCCACTCCACAAAGGAGGCAGTAAAGCAGTAGCAAAGAACTACAGACCAATAGCGCTAACGTCCCATATCATAAAAACCTTTGAAAAGGTTCTAAGAAGCAAGATCGCCACTCATCAATTACACAACCCAGGGCAGCATGGGTTTAGAGCAGGTCGATCCTGTCTGTCCCAACTACTGGACCACTAGAAACAAGGTCCTGGATGCTCTAGAAGACAAACAGAATGCAGATATTATATACACATACTTTGCAAAAGCCTTTGACAAGTGTGACCATGGTGTAATAGCACACAAAATGCGTGATAATGGAATAACAGGAAAAGTTGGTAGATGGATCTATAATTTTCTAACAAGTAGAACACAAAGAGTAGTAGTCAACAGGTAAAGTCTGAGGCGGCTACAGTGAAAAGCTCTGTTCCACAAGGCACAGTAATCGCTCCCATCCTGTTCCTCATCCTCATATCGGACATAGACAATGATATAAGCCACAGTGCAGTGTCTTCCTTTGCAGATGACACTCGAATCTGCATGACAGTGTCCACCGTTGAAGACACTGCAAGACTCCAAGCAGGCATCAACCAAATCTTTAAATGGGCTGCAGAAAACAATATGAAGTTCAATGATGAGAAATACTCAGATACGGAAAACGTGAGGAAAATAAAATCTCATCGGAGTACAAAACAAATTCCAACCACACAATAGAGCGAAAAACTAATGTCAAAGACATGGGAGTCATCATGTCAGAGGATCTCACCTTCAGGGACCATAACACAGTAGCAATCGCATCAGCTAGAAAAATGACAGGATGGATAATGAGAACCTTCAAAACCAGGGAGGCCAAGCCCATGTTGACACTTTACAGATCACTTGTTCTATCTAGGCTGCAATATTGCTGCACACTAACTGCACCTTTCAAGGCAGGTGAAATTGCTGACTTAGAAAATGTGCAGAGAACCTTCACGGCACGCATAACTGCGATTCACAACCTCAATTACTTTGAACGCTTGAAATTCCTAAATCTGTACTCCCAAGAACGCATCCAGGAGAGATACATTATTATATACACTTGGAAAATTCTCGAAAGATTAGTACCAAACTTGCACACGAGAGTCACTCCCTTCGAATGCAAAAGACTCCGCAGGCGATGTAACATCCCCCCAATGAAAAGCAGGGGTGCCACTAGCACGTTGAGAGACAACACAATAAGTGTCAGGGGCCCAAGATTGTTCAACTGCCTCCCAGCATACATCAGGGGGATTACCAACAAACCCCTGGCTGTCTTCAAGCAGGCACTGAACAGGCACCTAAAGTCGGTACCTGACCAGCCAGGCTGTGGTTCGTACGTTGGACTGCGTGCGGCCAGCAGTAACAGCCTGGTTGATCAGGCTCTGATCCAACATGAGGCCTGGTCACAGACCGGGCCGCAGGGGCGTTGACCCCTGGAACTCTCTCCAGGTATACTCCAGGGGTTGGCTTAAGAAAGGATGGAGGGAGGGGGTAAAGGAGGTTTAGTGTGCAAGGGGCTTGGACTTCCAGCAAGCATGCATGAGCATGTTAAATAGGAGCGAAATCGGCAGGCTCGACTTGAGTCCTGGAAAGTACAGTGCTGGCACTCTGAAGGAGGGGTGTCAATGTTGCAGTTTTATAACTGTAGTGTGAGCACGCCTCTCGTAAGACAGTGATGGAGAGAATGATGAAAATTATTCTTATTCGGGCCACCTGCCTTGGTGGGAGACAGCCGAGGTGTTAATGAAATAAAATAGAAAAAATTCATCTGGGATTCTTTACCATAATTGCTCTTCTCTGCCCAGTTTGATGTTCACTAGTTTTTATTCATCAATTCTCAGCATATCTTCTCTCTCTGCTGTCATTCTCGAGAAAACAGTTTAGCACTTTAAAACTCAATACGTTTACTTCTAAGACAGTATAATTTATCTCATTACTCATAACTTTTCTGTTCCAGGTGGACTGGTGGTCATTTTGATGCGACTGGAGTGCTTTTTGTCAGATGACGATTACAAAGGAAAAATGGAAGATTACATGGACCGTCTGGAGAAGAATGTTTGGCGGAAGGTAATATCTGTGTGATCACTTATATTCTACTACTGCATTTATCTTAAGATATATGTTTAGTGTTGATATTAAGTTTAAATAGCAGTAGTAGGATGATGTATAATTTACATGTCATGGTATAATGCTGATATAAGTGACATGTCATTGGTGTAATGCTGATTAAAGTGACATGTCATTGTGCAATGCTGTTTAAAGTGACATGTTATGGTATAATGCTGTTTATCTAGGTCTGGGGTGGGGGCACTGACAACTGCAGTGGAGGGAGATGTTAGGGCTTTAAACTAGAAGAAGTTAGTGGTATGGGTTTTGGGGGGAAAACAGTGAAGTCCCAGTGTAGTAATATGAGTTCTAGGGGAACTAGTAATAGGCAGAATAAGGTGGATACTGGAAAGCCAGTGGCACTAGATGACAAGGACAGTAATATGTATAGTGGAAAAACAGAAATGAGCAGGAAGGGTAAACAAAAAGGCGGGTTTTTAAATATATATTATAGTATTTGTCGTAGTGCTAGGAATAAGATGGACGAGTTGAGATTAGTTGCTAGTGCAGGTAACATTGATGTATTTGCCATAACTGAGACGTGGTTTAATTCGAAAGGTCGGGACTTGCCTGCTGAATGTCACATTCAGGGTTTTAAATTGTTCCAAGTAGACAGACGTATCGGGAAGGGGGAGGGGGTGGCACTCCATGTCTGTGATCATTTAAATTGTTGCATAAAAACGGGAATAAAGTCTGAAACAATACATACAGAGTCTGTCTGGATAGAATTTTCAGAGGGGTGTGAAAAATTTGTTTTAGGCGTGATATACCGTCCTCCAAACTTAGATAGGGAACAAGGGAGACTAATTTGGGAGGAAATTGTTAAGGCCACAAGGCACGATAACGTAGTAATTCTTGGAGACTTTAACTTTAGTCAGATTGATTGGAATTTCTTGACAGGGAATTTAGAATCTAACGACTTTTTAGAAGTAGTTCAGGATTATTGTTTGAAGCAGTTTGTGACAGAACCTACAAGGGGAAATAACCTACATAATTTGGTTCTAGCAAACAAGGAATCCCTTGTTAATAATTTAGAAATTACAGAGGAACTCGGCACAAGCGACCACAAGTCAATTACCTTTAGCATTGAATGGATGTATGATAGTAGGGATAATTTAGTAACGGCCCCAGATTTTTGCTTCGCAGATTACAATGGGCTTAGAGAACACTTATCAACTGTGGACTGGGGTAACGATGAGAGCTATCAATATGACAGCTTTCTTAACACTATACAGGCTGCCCAAAGAACATTTATCCCGTATAAAGAAATTAGATAAAGTAGAAATGACCCAAAATGGTTGAATAATAGGCTCAAATATCTTTTAGGGCAGAAGAAAGGAATTTATAGGCGCATAAAAAGAGGTGAGGGTCATCTTATAAATCAGTATACTGACATTAAGAGGGACGTTAAAAAGGGGATAAGAAAAGCTAAACGGGACTATGAAATTAAAGTTGCTAGGGATTCAAAAACTAACCCAAAAAGTTTTTTCCAGGTGTATTGAACAAAAGTTAGAGTTAAGATAGGTCCCCTTAAAAATAACTTTGGGCATCTTACTGACAAGGAGAATGATATGTGCTCTATTTTTAATAATTATTTTCTCTCGGTTTTCACACAGGAAGACATTAATAATATCCCAGTAATTAATTTTTAAAGTGGCCCTGAGGAAGATAAATTATGTAATATGACAGTCACTAGTGAAATGGTTACGAAACAACTAGACCGACTGAAACAAAATAAATCGCCGGGTCCTGATGAGCTTTTTGCAAGAGTTCTTAAGGAATGCAAAATGGAACTCTAAACCATTAACTAACATTTTTAATTTATCTCTTCAAACAGGTGTAGTGTCTGATATGTGGAAGATGGCTAATGTAATTCCTATTTTTAAAGCAGGGGACAAGTCACTATCGTCAAATTACCGCCCAATAAGCCTGACCTCAATTGTAGGCAAATTACTAGAGTCAATTATAGCTGATATTATTAGAAGCCATCTAGATAACATTAATTTGATTAATGATACCCAGCATGGATTCACGAGGGGCCGTTCTTGCCTATCTAATTTATTAACCTTCTTCAGTAAATCTTTTGAGGCTGTTGATCATGATAAAGAATTCGATATTGTTTATTTAGACTTTAGTAAGGCTTTTGATAGAGAACCGCACCAGATACTGTTAAGGAAAGTGGCAGCTCATGGCATTGAGGGAAAAGTGCTGTCATGAATCGAGTCATGGCTCACCAATAGGAAGCAGAGAGTGTGCTTAAATGGGGTTAAATCCAAGTGGGGATCTGTAACAAGTGGCGTTCCACAGGGATCAGTCTTAGGCCCGTTGTTGTTTATAATATATATCAATGACCTTGATGAGGGAATTACTAGTGATATTAGCAAATTCGCCAATGACACGAAAATAGGTAGGATAATTAATTCAAACGTAGATGTCAGGGAACTTCAGGAGGATTTAGACAGACTCAATTCCTGGTCAGAAAAGTGGCAGATGCAGTTCAATGTAGATAAATGCAAGGTTCTGAAACTAGGGAGTGTCCATAACCCTAGCACTTATAAGTTAAATAACGTAGAACTTAGCAATACAGATTGTGAAAAGGACTTGGGGGTTATGGTAAGCAGCAACCTTAAACCAAGACAGCAATGCCTAAGCATACGTAATAAGGCAAATAGATTACTGGGATTTATATCAAGAAGTGTAAGCAACAGAAGTCCAGAGGTTATATTACAGCTTTATACATCATTAGTAAGGCCTCACCTAGATTACGCAGCTCAGTTCTGGTCTCCATATTGTACAAAAATGGTATACAATACAGACAATATGAAATAAAGACACATGTGCAACATCAGGGTATCTTTATTTTAAACGTATCGCTATCCAGTGGCTTTATCAATACAAATTCTAGGACATTATATAAAGACAGTAGAACTATATACAAAAGATGAGGTAATCAGTCCCTCGGCCTTGGAGTGGTGTGAACAGCACCGAAGTCGTGGAGTTTCTGAAGCAGAGGCAAGGAGGCTGGCGCTTATATACTAACGTCAGGTGGAAAGGGACGGGTAGCAGACGAGGGCAAAACGTTTACAATAAAAATACCCAGATGTTGCACATGTGTCTTTATTTCATATTGTCGGTATTGTATACCATTCTTGTACAACTTATCAGACACTGCAACATCATGGAATCTTGATTCTGAGGACCTGTACATAACCTTCTTCACGGCATCGACAACTACTACTACAACTAATCCATCTCTTTGGGTATGACCTACTTCCACTGGGAAATCCCGCCAACCAGTGACTATGCCCTCGTCTGCTACCCGTCCCTTTCCACCTGACGTTAGTATATAAGCGCCAGCCTCCTTGCCTCTGCTCCAGTAACTCAACTTCTTCGGTGCTGTTCACCCACTCCAAGGCCGAGGGACTGATTACCTCATCTTTTGTATATAGTTCTACTGTCTTCACATAATGTCTTAGAATTTGTATTGATAAAGCCACTGGATGGCGAAACGTGTACAATAACGATACCCAGATGTTGCACGTGTGTCTTTGTCTCCATATTACAGAATGTATATAAATTCGTTAGAAAACATTCAGCGTAGAATGACTAAATTAATACATAGCATTAGAAATCTTCCTTACGAAGAAAGATTGAAGACCCTAAAATTACATTCACTTGTAAGACGTAGAATGAGGGAAGACATGATCGAGGTATACAAGGGGAAAATGGGTATTAACAAAGGGGATATAAATAAGGTCTTGAGAATATCTCTCCAAGAGAGAACCCGCAATAATGGATTCAAGTTAGATAAGTTTAGATTTAGAAAGGATATAAGAAAGTATTGGTTTGGAAATAGGGTAGTTGATGAGTGGAACAGTCTGCCTAGTAGGGTTATTGAAGCTAGGACCTTGGGTAGTTTCAAATTTAGGTTGGATAAATTCATGAGTGAGAGGGGTTGGATTTGAGTGGGACTCGCGCATGAGTGGGTAGAATTATCAAAGTTTTTTTCTTGGGTAGCTCTGTTAGTGGGATGGATTGTGAAGGACCTGCCTAGTATGGGCCAACAGGCCTGCTGCGGTGTTCCTCCTTTCTTATGTTCTTAAAGTGACATGTCATGGTATAATGCTGATTAAAGTGACATGTACTCGCCTATTTGTAGTTGCAGGGGTCGATTCATAGCTCCTGGCTCCGCCTCTTCAATGATTGTCATGGTGTAATGCTGTTTAAAGTGACATGTCATGGTGTAATGCTGTTTAAAGTGACATGTCATGGTGTAATGCTGTTTAAAGTGACATGTCATGGTGTAATGCTGTTTAAAGTGACATGTCATGGTGTAATGCTGTTTAAAGTGACATGTCTATACAAATCAAATGTCAGTTTGTGTTTTCAGGGGCCAAATAATGATTTTCCTAAACATTCATTAAAGTGTTATTTATCAACTTGTTGGTTTCTAAAGCAACAAGTTGATAAGACGCGTGCAATACTTACGTATCTTTACTCGGAAATGTTTTGCCTGCACAGTTGGCATCTTCAGTCAAATACAGAGGCAACAGCAGCAGCAAAGACAATGTAATCAGTTTTTCATCCACGAAGGTTAAATATACTGAACTATTCCTCATATTTATCAACCTGTCACTATTGTAAACAATTATCATATTTATACCATTATGATATTTAAAAACACAGGTTAAGAACATATTAAGAAGGAGCACAGCAGCAGGCCTGCTGGCCCAAGCCAGACAGGTCCAGTTCTCCTATCGGCTTAAGCCAATGCCTTAACCCAGTCAGGTCAGATCACGTTCACTTAAGGAAGGAGCATGGCATCTGACCTAGTAGCACAAGCTAGTCAGGTCAACCTTACAACCACCCACACCCACTCATGTATTTATCTAACCTATTTTTAAAACTACACAACGTCTTAGCATCTATGACGGTACTCGGGAGTTTGTTCCACTCATCCACAACTCTATTACCAAACCAGTGCTTTCCTATATCCTTCCTGAATCTGAACTTTTCCAACTTGAAACCATTGCTGCGAGTCCTGTCTTGGCTGGATATTTTCAGCACGCTATTTACATCCCCTTTGTTTATTCCTGTTTTCCATTTATACACCTCAATCATATCCCCCCTAATTCTACGCCTTTCTAGAGAGTGCAGATTCAGGGCCCTCAGTCTATCCTCATAGGGAAGATTTCTGATACATGGAATCAACTTAGTCATCCTCCTTTGTACGTTTTCCAGAGCATTTATATCCATTCTGTAATACGGTAACCAGAACTGTGCAGCATAATCTTAATGAGGCCTAAGTAAAGATTTATAGAGTTGAAGAACAACCTGAGGACTTCTATTAATTTTACTTCTTGATATGAAGCCAAGGATTCTGTTCGCTTTATTGCGAACAGTTATGCACTGTTGTCTTGGTTTCAGATTACAGCTTTTAGTTTATATGTGGCATGCTTATTTTTCTGTCCAACATTTAGAACTTTGTATTTGTCTATATTAAACTGCATCTGCCACTTCTCCGACCACTGCATCAGTCTATTCAAATCATCCTGGAGTGCTCTAATGTCCTCATTAGAATTAATTGGACGGCCTATTTTGGTGTCATCAGCAAATTTACTTATGTCGCTATTTATTCCCTCATCTATGTCGTTTATGTAAATTCTAAACAACAAGGGGCCCAACACTGACCCCTGTGGAACACCGCTCGTGACGTGCCCCCATTCTGATTTCTCCCCATTTATGCAAACTCTCTGCTGCCTATTTGTCAACCATGCCTCTACCCAGGAAAAAAAATTCCTCCTCTTCCGTTTTCTCATCAGCCTCTGATGTGGAACTCTATCGAAAGCCTTACTGAAGTCCATATACACAATATCATATTCAATACCATGATCTACCTCCTCAAACACCTTAGTGAAAAAAGTTAGTAAATTCGTAAGACAGCAACGCCCCTTAGTAAAACCGTGTTGAGATTCATTAATCAATTTATACCTTTCTAGATGGCAACGAATTGCCTCGGCAATTATTGATTCCATAAGTTTTCCCACTATGGAGGTAAGGCTTAATGGTCTATAGTTGGAAGCTAAGGGCCTGTCACCTGCCTTGTAAATAGGTATTACATTTGCCATTTTCCACTTGTCTGGCACTATGCCAGTTTGTAGTGATATATTGAAAAGATTAGCCAAAGGTTTGCTAAGTTCCTCTTTACATTCCTTTAAAACTCTTACAAACAGTTCATCAGGGCCTGGGGATTTGTTAGGTTTTAATTTCTCTATTTGTCTGAGGACCATGTCACTAGTTACCCCAATCGTGCATAGTTTATTATCTTCCAGTTCTACATAATTTATTATTTCTGGAATTCTGCTAGTATCTTCCTGAGTAAAAACTGAGAGGAAGTAGGTGTTGAAAAGTTCACAAATTTCCTTATCACTGTCAGTGACGTGACCTGAGTTACTCTTAAATGGGCCACTCTTGTCCCTAATCTTACTTCTGTATGCCTGAAAGAACCCCTTTGGGTTAGTCTTCGAATCCCTTGCGAGCTTAGCCTCATAATCCCTTTTTGCTTTTCTTATTCCTTTTTTTATTTATCTCTTTAATTCAATATATTGATTTCTTAAATGCCCATCCCCTCTTTTGATATGCCTCTCTTTTTACCAGTGAGATGTTTTAATCTATTGTTTATCCATTTGGGATCATTTTTGTTAGATCTAATTTCCCTACTCGTAACAAAAGTTGTCTGGGCAGCTAGAACTACGCTCTGGAAAACGTCATATTGGCAACCAAAACCACCTACCTGACCCATAGTCAGGTCATCCCAATTTAGCCCACCCAGGTAAATTCTCAGCCCTGTGAAGTCGGCTAAGCGAAATCCTGGAACAGAGACTTGATTTCAGTTATCTGGGTAATTCCATGATATATTGAAGCTAAGTGATTTGTGATCACTTTCCTCAAGCTCTTCATTAACCTCAAGATTATTAATTAGTGATTCTTTGTTGGCAAGAACCAAGTCAAGCAGATTGTTTCCTCTAGTTGGTTCTGTCACAAACTGTTTTAAAAAACAATCCTGAACCGTATCAAGAAAGTCACTAGACTCAAGATTTCCTGTCACATTGTTCCAATCAATTTGTCTAAAGTTAAAATCTCCCATTCACATATAATTTTCATATCTAGACGCCTTATGAATTTCGTCCCATAGCAGCTTACTGCACTCCCTATCAAGGTTTGGGGGCCTGCAAATCACACCCAAAATTAATTTTTCACGACCCTCGAGAAACTGTTGCCAAACAGATTCTGTGTCCTATGTTTCTAATCTTATATCTTGTCTAACACAACAATTTAAATTATCTCTGACATACATCGCCACTCCATCACCCTTCCTGTTGACCCTATCAGTGTGGAATAGTTTATAACTCTGTTGCATTCAGAAGGCATTTCTCTCTATCTCTCAAGTTGAACCAGGTCTCCGTTATAGCAATAATATTTATATTACCTGCACTTACAAGTAATCTTAGCTCATCTATCTTATTTCTTAGATTCCTACTATTTGTATAGTAAACCTCAAGGGAGCTAGTCACTCGTTGCCCTCTACTATCTCTCTTTGTTTGTTGATCAATTGTTTTTCCTTTACTAGCAACTTTATTTTGAATATTGTCTTTTAAACATATCCCTGGGGTATCCTGGTAATATCTACTGTTTCCAACCCTAATACTACAGCCTGATTTTTTCCCACAATCACCCATCACCTTAGACCACTCATAACCCAGCAAAAGGCTGCAGTCAGGATGATAACAAATTCCCACTCTAGACAGCATACTCCACCTATATTCAGAACCTTAAAACTACTCACCATAAAAAATATTCATACCTATTCATGTGCCTTCTACATACATAAAACTCTACATGCTAATATCAACCCTCCGCTCAGAAGTCTCCTCAACAACTTTAATAGGTCCCACGACCATGACACAAGACACAGATCACTATTTGACATACCCCGAGTCCATACTAACCAATGTAAAAATTCTATGCACATAAAGGGCCTCAGAATCTGGAATTCATTACCAGTAAATATTAAGTTTACCTTGTCGGAAAATCAATTCAAGACTCTTCTCAAAAATCACCTACTCACACTATACTAAATACTCATACTGTAACAAACTTTCAAACCCAATATTAATTTACTTAAGATGATCTCAATTTGATATGTTCATCCTCCTTAACACTTGTTGCAATTTCATATCATCATATGTCATTTAAAATCTTATAGTATCATCATTTTTTTAATTTGAAATAAAATATATAACTAGAAGAAACTCAATATATTTTTCTAGTATTGTTATTATACTAGTATAGCATCAACATACTGTAACTTGAAATAAAATATACAACTAGATTAAACTCAACCAATTTCTCTTGTATTGTCTTTTAATAGTATGTATAATCATATTATAATTTAAAATAATACAGAACTAGGATAAACTCAATCAATTTCTTTAGCATTAAGTACTTAGTGAATAAGTCTTTAGAATAAACTGCCCCTAATGCCATGGCATGCCAGTGGCTCTCCTTGCATTACAGTTTTATAATTGTAACTACCAATTACAGTGTACACTTGTAACATGCATCGAAATAAAAATATTATTATTATTATTATTATTATTATTATTATTATTATTATTATTATTATTATTATTATTATTATTATTATAATATATCAGTTTAAAGTCTTAGACAAGTCTCCAATCACCCCCTCAATCGATATGGCTAATGCAACTACTCCAGCCCAAGAGAGATGAACCCCATCCCTTGCATACATATCATGTTTGCCATAGAATTTGTCCCAGTTATCAATGAATGGGATTGCAAGTTCCTTGCAGTAACTGTCTAGCCAGCAATTTATACCAGTTGCCCTAGACATCCATTCATTGTCCACTCCCCTTCTAGACAAAATGCTACATATGACTGGGATCCCTCCCTTAGACCTGTCTACTTCTGTGGCTGACCTATACTTATCCAGCATTTCCTGTCTCCTGCCCTTCCTGATGTCATTTCCACCAGCACTAAGACAGATAATGGGCTTGCTCCCATTACCTGACATAATATTATCCAACCTGCTGACTATGTCACCACCACCAGCTCCTGGGAGGCACACCCTCTCTCTCACCTGCCTCTCCTACAGTGAGAAATTTCTGGGAATGAGTCCCTCAGTCAGTCAGTTTACAAAAATAAGTCATGTGCAGATAAGTGGATTGTTTGCTGCAGACAGATAAATTGAAGCAGCAGGAGGCAGAGTCACAAGTGGAAAATACTCACATAATAATAATAATAATAATAATAATAATAATAATAATAATAATAATAATAATAATAATAATAATAAAAATAATATATGATATATTTATTTCTACAAGTACATGTACAAGGTATACAACACTAGTTGACATCAGTAACATACTATTGTTCAGAAAACTGCTCGTTATCCAAAGCATTTCAGGCAAATTTGGTCAGTTTTGTCCCAGGATGCGACCCACACCAGTCTACTAACACCCAGGTACCCATTATTACTGATGGGCGAACATAGACAACTGGTGTAAGGAAACACACCCTTTGCCTGGAATCGAACCCGGACACTCATCGTGTGAAGCAAGAGCTTTTGCCACCAGGCCACGGGCCTGGTGGCACCAGTCTGGAATCCACACCTCGTCAAGCACAACAAAAAATTAGAGAAAGTGCAATGGTTTGCAACAAGTCTAGTTCTAGAGCTAAGGGAAATGTCCTACGAAGAAAGGTTAAGGGAAATCGGCCTGACGACACTGGAGAACAGGAGGACTACGGGAGACATGATAACGACATACAAAATACTGCGAGGAATTGACAAGGTGGATAAAGACAGGATGTTCCAGAGATGGGACACAGCAACAAGGGGTCACAATTGGAAGTTGAAGACTCAGATGAATCACAGGGATGTTAGGAAATATTTCTTCAGTCACAGAGTTGTCAGGAAGTGGAATAGTCTGGGAATAACAGCTGAACGAATTTTGGGTTCCTGTAACCCGACACATATTGGGGAAAACTGGGAGAGAAACACCTGGAGCTCTCCCCGATTACCCCTAAGGTCACGAATATTGTATTGTAAATAAGTAATTATTTACAAAGACAGGTATGCCAACAATAAGAAGTGATAAAATCTATGGGCTGTTAGGGTCAGTGAACTCAACATGTGGAGGCAAAGGTAAGTGTGTAAGCAAGGAGGAATCAGAATGCTGTGAAGGAAAAGATTGCTGCAAGGGTCATGAAAAATAAGAAGTGGTAGGAAGCGCTTCAGTGTCCATCGAGGGTTTTGTCTCTGCAATATAGTTGGAGATAGTGTCAAGTGTCTCAGCAGATAAGGAAGATGCCAATACCATGATTTCAGAGACAGGTGAGGTAGAGCAAGAAAAGATCGGGGAGACTATGGAGGAACCCAAAGACGTCTGAGAGGGAAGGGGAGTATGAACCTGGAGAGATGTGCCAGCGGAGACAGAAAAGTTCTGCGGTGGAACAGGAGATGAAGGAGGTTGGAAGGTGACTGTGAAAGAAGTCTGAGGAGGACCAGGAGAAGATGGGACCACCCGAGGGAAGGTGAACCTCCACCTCCGTGTGAGAATTAGAATGAGGGTGAGAACTAGGCACCGAGGCCGAAAAGGAAAACTGCTGGGGAATTGTAAGTACTGGAGGAGTGCGAAGAGACTTGGACTTATGAGACAGGTTCAGCTTCGCAGGTAATAGGCGCAAAGAAGAGGCAGGCGTGCGAGATCTTGCAGACGGAGAAACTAGCGACCGAGAAGAAGAAGTAGTGGTAGAAGTAGGGAAGGAGGTGGTGGTTTCAGAGGGTAAAACCGCAAAAGAATTAGAGACAGGGATGACCCCGGAAGACATGCCACAAGCGGAGCTGGCAGGAGGGGCCACCAAGGTTGGAGGTCTCTTAGCTACTCGTGAGTAAGGGATGCGAGGAAGATTCCCCCTAAAGGCGGAGACGAGAGACAGCCATAACGTAAGTAAGACCTTAGCTCATTACAATAGACTTGACAACGGTGAGAAAAAGAAGGATGAGGTTCATTGCAACTTAGATAAGTAGAGGGAAGACTGCAAGATGTATTGGCATGATCTGCGGCACCGCAGACCGGGCACTCCACCGCAGATCTGCTGTATTTAGCGGGGTGTCCAAAGCGTCAGCAATTTCGACACTGGTGGGGAGTAGGGACCACTTTACGGACCTCCATGCGATGGCCCGCGATGTAAACGGAGGACGGGAGTTCACGGCAGTCAAAGGTTAAGTGGGCGATGTTACTAGGAAAGCCCCTCCGCCCACAAGCGGGCAGGATGTATGTATCCACTTTGAGAATAGGAAGGTCCTGAAGGGTTAATTGCTCCAAAAAATCCTTCTGTACAATGGTGCATGGTAAAACCACTGTACCACTGCAAGAATTGAGAGTAGTGTACTTGTGAACTGAGATTGGAATGTTATCAATGGAAGTAATACGAGAAAGAGCTTGTTCTGCATTCTGGACAGTAACAATGCACGCACCACTTTGAAGAGCGTGAAAGGATATATTCTCGTCAATGTGTCGTAAAAGTGCTTTACCAATACTATGGTCAGAAAGATAATCAGTTGGAGATGGCGGTTGTAGGGAAAAGAATTTAGTCCACTGCGTACTTGTAAATATGGAAGTGGGTGTCGTGTTGGTCGTTTTTGGGTAGAATGAGTAGCATCGATGAACTGTCGTCAGTAAATGGTCTGGAACGTTTGGGTGAAGTACCGTGGGCGGCCTGATCCGAGTAGGTGGGCAATCTGAAAACCCTCGCACCGTATTTGGGAAAGCCGAACGCATAGTTAAAGGCGTGCAAGAGACAGAGGCACTAACAAATGGGCAGAGCCCAGCACTTGGAGAAGGTGATGAAGCGTCACCAGCAGAAGGGTACAGGGGTATGGGAAGAGTCTAAGGAATGGTCCAATACGAAGCCGAGTCAGAACAGGATGTGGTAACAAAAGGGGCCTGGGAGGGAGGAGGTTATCACGGAACAAAGACTCCCATGATGATGGGACTTCTTTCTTATTATTATTTTAAGAAAAAAAGAAATGAAAGAAAAAATAGAGGGACAGTCACTAGAAGGCATGAAAGGGCCGTAAGTTCCTCCTCTCATCCGAGAGGACCTCGAGACCACAAGCAGTGCAGATGCAGCGTGGAACCCGTGCCATACCCTACCCATCACGCCAGTAAACCAGCGCTCCAGGATAGCAACCTCACATCTCGACCACCTCGGCGGACAAAAAGAGAGGGTAGTCGGAAACCCACCACAAAGCATACCTCCTTCAGCTGCCACCTCCCAGAACAGACAGGCATCCTCTGGAGATACACCTGTCACCTGCAGGACATCCCTCCCACTTCTCATAAATCCGGGAAGGGGGCAGGGCACCTCAGATAATCCAGATTCCACGGCAAACTACATCACACCCGAGGAACCTCACGGAGCCGGATGAACCCCGGCACATTTCCCTCTACCTAGAAACCGTAATGCCAGAGGAAGGACCCCAGAGGCTACAAAACGGGACGGGAAAATGGAAGGGTTGGGAGGAGGATGGGATAGGGAAGGGAGGATTGGGGTAATTAGATTCGTCGGAGGAAGACCAAAGGTCCAATTCCTCAGACCGATAACCTCTTACCATGACAAGGATCCCTCACAAATAGGAAGGAATGGGTTAGTATTTGGGAAGTTGGTGGTGGGGAGGGAAGACTAAGAGATATCAGAAAGACAAGTTTGTTCCAGTGAGGTGGATTTACTCTCGAAGGAAGTAGATGAAGAAAAATGGGCAGACGAAGATTTTAAATAAAGACGAGGAGGAGGCTATGAGAATGGAGAAAATGAAGAGATGAAATAGTGGATGTGGGGATAGGATAAAGTGGGAACTTGTTATATTTATGAGAAGCGCTATGCAGTGTGGATCACGTATTAGTAATAGTAAAGGCTCAATCCTCGGCCCACTAACAACGAGTCAGACCTACTGCCCTCGGCATGAATTCTTAAAGCCTTCTCAGAATTTTATAACTTACCCTGAGCTTGCGGAAGACTGAAGAGGCTTTGGCGGGGTGTATCAGCAGCAGCAGCAGCAGGGGCAGCAGGAGGCAGCGGCCTGGGACGCTACACAGCTTCATTACTTTCAAAACAGTAGGTCGCTGGCTAGTCACTAGTTCCACAACACGTTTCAATAGTGGCTCCTCAGCCGCCTGGCACTGCTATTTACCTGCTGAGAGTAGGGAGGAGGAGGGTGGAGAAGAGGAAGGAGGATAGAGTGGGGAAGGAGGGACACGGCTCTCAGGTGCTGATGATGAAACGAGAAATAGAGCAAACACATGCGACTTATCAACGACAGCTGTTCGTCAGTGTAATGGGAGAGAAGATATGGGAGAGTAAAGTGCTGGGAAAAGGAAGGAGTAAAAGGCAAAGGAATGGAATAGAGGGTGTAAAATGAAGGTAAAGATATACAGTATAGTAAGATACAAGAAATGGGAAGGGAGGGGTCAAGTTGCAGGGCAAGGGAATGGAGAAATAAACAGAGGGAGGAGAGAGAGGAAAGTGAGCAAGGTAAAGGAATAAGGTATAAAGTACAAGAGTTGCTTTAACTTGAAAGATGGTGACACAAAGAGGAGAGGGAGCAGATGATGTTGACACAGAAGGGAGAGCAGGGGATGATATATAGGAGGGCAGGGGATGACACAGGAAAGAGGGCAGGGGATGATGATAAATCAGGCAGGGCAAAGGCTCTCCAGGAGACACTTATCTTGGAGACACAGCTGGCGAAGTCTAAGACTACAGTTCGGGCGTCATGTTGAAGACTTGTATTTTAATAGTCTCAGGAAAGCGCTAAACACCAAGGCATACAGACAGGGAACAGGAGGCAACCAGGTCTGATCCGAGAAGGAGCATATAACTCAATTCCCTGAATCAAGATCCTTCAGCGGCATCAAGGCATGTCTCCTTGATGGTATACAATATTGATATGGTGGAACAGCAGGCAACCACATACCACAAAGTGTTTGAAATTAAAAATTATCACTTCACATTCGTCATTACCACAAAACATTCATTACACACTTTGCATTCATTACTCATTAAACATTCATTCATTTCACATTCATCATTACGGATTAAACATCCATTACACACTTCACATTCATCATTGGTAAGTAATTCATTCATCATTACCCATTCCACATTCATCCTAACTTCACATTATTATTACCCATTCCATTCATCACTCCGTCTGGATGGACAGAGGTAGCATTCACTCCCATTAGAGGAATAATGAGGCAAGTGTGAGTGAGGCGACACTGCGCGTCTCATACTTTCACCTGTGTGTAACACACCTGGACACAGTAATGAGGACTCTGATGATTGTGTATTGACGATACTCTCGTATGCTCAATTGCTTGTTTGTTCAGTTGTTACTAACGTACATGCACAATTAGAATATTCACTTTATATTTATTTATATTTATATTATATATATATATATATATATATATATATATATATATATATATATATATATATATATATATATATATATATATATATATATATATATATATATATATATATATATATATATAATATATATAATATATTATATATATATATATATATATATATATATATATATATATAATATATATATATAAATATATATATATATATATATAATATATATATATATATATATATATATATATATGTATAGAATATATAGAATCATTCCCGAACGAAATTACAGACTTCTATTTTGCCACATTGCAAGCTCGTGTTGCAACACGTAGGAGCTTACAATATGTAGTCAATATATATATATATATATATATATATATATATATATATATATATATATATATATAATATATATATATATATATAATATATTTTATATAAATATATATATATATATATATATATATATATATATATATATATATATATATATATATATATATATATTATATATATATATATATATATATATATATATATATTATATATATATATATATATATATATATATATAAAAAGAGTTACTACATGGAAGTAATCCAAGTAATTTCGTTCAGGGGAATGATTCTAGCTCGAATCGAAACTGCTTGGACTTCCAACTCATTCTGCAAATTGCAAACTCTGATGATCACTCAAACCTAACCAGGCTGAGAGGTTGATCAGGTGCCTGACCAACTATAAGGTGGCTGATCGGCCAAGTGGTTTAAGTAAACCCAGAAAGTGTCTGTAACAAAGGTGCCTGTAAACCCAGAAGGTGCCTGTAAACCCAGAAGGTGCCTGTAAACCCAGAAGGTGTCTGTAAACCCAGAAGGTGCCTGTAAACCCAGAAGGTGCCTGAGGAGCCATGAGGTACATGATTAGCCAGATGCTTGATCACCGGTTGTAATGACTACTGATACATGTGGACAAAATCGGTAACGCCTATCCAAAGTAGTCTGAGAGGCGGGGCCAGGAGCTAAGTGTCGATCCCGGCAAAACACAATTCAGTGAGTAACGTGGTTAACTAATTTAAACCCGTTAGTCATGGTAAGATTTATAGTGAGGTTCCCTGCCACAATAATAATAATAAAAAAGAGAATAATCTTTAATATTGTATCAGAATGCAAAATAAAATTATTATAATATCTGTATAAAACTTGTGAACCGCTAACCTATGATCTGATGGAGCAACTTTTAGGGACTTCCACTCATCAACAATAGCGGTGCTAGGTCAACAATAGCGGTGCTAGAGTCAGCAATAGCGGTGCTAGGTCAAAAGCAATAGCGGTGCTAGGTCAAGTCCAAACTACATCGGTATAATGACAGCGTCCTTCTGCTCAGAGCACTCGGTAAGTTGTGAGTACCGCAAGCGTATACCTTCAAAGGGATATCTTGCAATAAAGATCAAACAGACACCACTGAAGATAATTACTATAATTTTCTGGAAGATCTATTCAAAATCTTATGTTGCTGACGTCAACTCTGGGATGTTTTGTGTTGAGATGAGGTTGCAGATCGGGTGTAGACCTTTCGAGGTTGGGTTGGGGAACCACACTTGCGAATGTCTGATCAAACACAGACGAAATATAGAGACCAAGTGGAGAAATCAGGTACAAAAGCTAGACATACAAGCGAGACTTAGTCTACTGCAACGTCAGGCATACTGGACAGCAGTCTAGAGACTGATCCTACAAGTAAAAGAACAGATGTCAGATATTAAGGTGAAATATGAGACAACATTGAAACTAGACAGCTGTGGCCTGGGCATGGAGGCCAGCTGTAGATACACAAGTGCCAAAGATAATGACTGTGCGTAGAGATCATGCAGGAATTCGGTCCTAAGCGTGAAGGCGAATCGTTGGAAGGTGTCGAGAGTGTGGCCCAGAGTGTGTGGTCGCACAAGCACCCTCACCTGGGACGCCACCAGCCCCGCCAGCCTGACCAACACAGCAACAATTAGGTCCGTATGTGAGGGAAATTTATTGTTATTATAGTATTTGCCATATAATGTTGAAGTTGAGAAAATCGTGCTAAATTTAAACGCCTATAGCTTGATATGACATTACTGATACATGTTTAGCATCTCACAGAATAAACATTCAATTAAAAATAAGCAAATTATAATAATAAATATATATATATATATATATATATATATATATATATATATATATATATATATATATATATAATATATAATATATATAATATATATAATATATATAATATATATATATATATATATATATATATATATATATATATATATATATATATATAACAAGGGAGAGTAGAATGATAGCTCTAGGCCTTTCGTGTTGCAATCAACACATCAGGAGCTTCAAAATTGCAGAAAAGAGGATGTCCAAGCAAGTACGTTCCCAGAAGACCGTCTTCCTCTACTCCCCGTGGTTGTTTTGCATCCTGTATCGCTGGAACCTTCGAACCTAGCTAACCTCCCGACGTCTTCGCCCACCTGACCAGCACACTACAGTGTACTTAGTGAGTACACTGGATCTGACACTCAGGATTCGAGCACTTTCGTGGACGGGGGATACTGTAGAGGACTAATTTCATTCTACCACCCTTTTGGAATGCCAGTTTCACGAGCAGTACACATTAATACATTCACAAGAACAAGCACTCGAACACACGCACACAAAAAATGGAAAAATGACAGATTAAGAAGAAAGGGAGAAGAAAATAGTATGTATATATAATTCAATATAAACAAACGAATAGCGAGTCAAGGGTAGGCGATAACAACACACAAGAGATACTGACCTCAGCCCCTGACTGATGCTAGAGTGGAGAAGAACTGGTGATAAAACTCTGGATAGGTGAAAATGAGCCATGTTGCAATCAGCACAGCCAAGTTATTCCTGTCGGCACCTTGGATGACGACGCCTGTACCAGGCATCGTGGAGTTTATGAACAGTGTTTTTGGAAATTTGTAACACAGGGACATTGACGTGTGACGCGGAGGAGAGATGGGCGTAGCTACTAGTGGTAGCAATAAATGAATGATTTGATATAAAATGTTTGCAACACGAGTCATTTATTAAAATACCTAAATTCTGTATTATCTAGGCATTTTCAGGCTCATTCTTTTGTTAACTGGGTACAGAGCAAGACAATGGATTCAGTTACACTTTGCATCAACATCATTATGTCTAAGTATGGTTAACTATTTAACTTGATAACTATGTAACTACATAGCTTTGTAACCTGTGACAAGGATGTCAACGAAATACATTCCATTGTTTGATTTTATTTGGTTATCCTAGATTAATTTCTTCATAATTGTCTCTAAAGCACTAGTGATGTGAATCTAAAAATTATTCATTTCTAGTAATTATTTAAGTGTGTGTTTTAATAACAAGATCTTACAAAAGTTTTACTGGAGGACCCAGAACTGCAAGTGTCAAAATAATTTTAAGAGGCTTCTGAAAATAATCCTGAAATAATGCCTTAATATGAAATTAAAATGACAGAAAAAATCACAATAATTGCATAAATTTATCAAATTTTCAAGTCTAATTTGAAAATTAATATGTAATTAATTCATGTTTAAACATCATAGACCTAACATGGTATTTAGAATATTTTTAACTTGAGCATCTAACTTTTGAAAAGTGAAGATATAAAAAAGGTAATTTAAAAATAAGAATACATATGATTAAACAAATTTTAAAAGCTTGCATTTGTGGTCTGAGTATCGCCCGTTACCCCTCCTGGTTGTTGTTGTTGCTGCTGCTGCCCAACCTTGCCTTGCTGTTCTTGATTCACAGTACTCTCGGTCCGGGTCTTTTTTCAGATGGTGACCCGACCTTGGCTCCTGTCTTAGGGTGTCTTGAGACCTATGTCTCCCATGGGAGAGGGTAAGTCACATAAATATTTCTGGGACCAACTGTCCCCAGGCTAGCCATTCCCCGCCCTCACGGGCTCGTAGGGAAGAAGCTAGGCCTCTGGTCTGCCAACGGCAGTGGCAAGGAGCTGCAGGTAGTAACGCTGCAGCCTGGCACCATCCCCGCCCAGGAGGGCTCGTGGGCGATACTGTGACCACAAATGCAAGCTTTTTAAAATTTGTTTAATCATATGTATTTTATTTTAAATTGCCTTTTATATCTTCACTTTTCAAAAGTTAGATGCTCGTTAAAAAATATTCTAAATGCATGTTAGGTTCGTGATGTTTAGAAACATGAATTAATTACATATTAATTTCAAGTGGGACTTGAAAATTCTGATAAATTTGTACAATTATTGTGGATTTTTTCTGTCATTTAATTTCATATTAGGCATTATTTCAGGATTATTTTCAGAAACCTCTTAAAATTATTTGACACTTGCAGTTCTGGTCCCTCCCGGTAGAAACTTTTGTAAGATCTTGTTATTAAACACACACTTAAATAATTACTTTAGAAAATGAATAATTTTTTAGGATTCATACATCAATTAGTGCTTTAGAGACAATTATGAAGAGAATTAAATCTAGGATAACCAAATAAAATCAAACAATGGAATGTATTTCGGTTGACATCCTTGTCATATAGTTACAAATAACAGTTACATAGTTATCAGTTAAATAGTTAACCATACTTAGACATAATGATGTTGATGCAAAGTAACTGAATCCATTGTCTTGCTCTGTACCCCAGTTAACAAAAGAATGCAGCCTGAAAATGCCTAGATAATACAAATTTAGGTATTTTAAATAAAATGACTCGTGTTACAAAACATTTATATCAAATCATTCATTTATTGCTACCTATAGCTACGCCCATCTCCTCCGCGTCACGTCAATGTCCCTGTGTACAAATTTCAAAAACACTGTTCATAAACTCTCAATAGATGCGGGTACAGGCGTCGTCATCAAGGTGCCGACAGGAACCAACTCTGGCTGTGCTGATTGCAACATGGCTCCATTTTCACCTATCCAGAGTTTTATCCATAGTTCTTCTCCTCTAGCATCAGCAGGGCTGAGGTCAGTATCTCTTGTGTGTTGTTATCGCCTACCCTTTGACTCTCGCTATTCGTTTATTTTTATATTGAATTATATATACATGCTATTTTCTTCTCCCTTTCTTCTTATCTGTCATTTTCCCATTTTTGTGTGCGTGTGTTCGCGTGCTTGTTCTGTGAATGTGTTAATGTGTACTGCTCGTGAAACTGGCACCCAAAGGGTGTAAGTAGTCCTCTACAGTATCCCCCGTCACGAAAGTGTCGAATCCTGAGTGTCAGATCCGGTGTACTCACTAAGTACACTGTAGTGTGCTGGTCAGGTGGGCGAGACGTCCGGGAGGTTAGCTGAGTTCGAAGGTTTCCAAGCGGTACAGGATGCAAAACAACCTGGAGGTAAGTGAAGACGGTCTTCTGGGAACTTGTACTTGCTTGGACATCCTCTTTTCTGCCAATTTTGCAAGCTCTGATGTGTTGATTGCAACACGAAGAAGACACAAACTATCATTCTACTCCCCACTTGGGTTATATATATATATATATATATATATATATATATATTATATATATTATATATATATTATATATATTATATATATTATATATATATATATATATATATATATATATATATATATATATATATTTATTTATTATAATTTGCTTATTTTTAATTGAATGTTTTATTCTGTGAGATGCTAAACATGCTATCCAGTAATGTCATCAAGCTATAGGCGTTTAGAATTTATGAATTTTTCTCAACTTCAACATTATATGGCAAATACTATAATAACAATAAATTCTCACATACGTGACCTAATTGTTGTTGTGTTGGTCCAGGCTGGCGGGGCTGGTGGCGTCCCAGGTGAGGTGCTTGTGCCGGACCACTCTGGGCCACCTCCTCGACACCTTCCAACGGATTCGCCTTCGCTTAGGACCGAATTCTTCGCATGATCTCTTACAGTCATTATCTTTGGCATGTGTATCTACAGCTGGCCTCATGCCCGGCAAGAGTTCAGTTTCATGTTGTCTCCATATTTCACCTTAATATCTGACATCTGTTCTTTACTTGTAGGATGGTCTCACAGACTGCTGTCAGTATGCCCATGACGCTTATGGCTAGACTAAACTCAACTTGTATGTCCCCAGCTTTTGTGCCTGATTTCTCCACTTGGTCTCTATATATTTCGTCTGTGTTTGATCAGACATTCGCAAGTGTGGTTCCCCAACCAACCTCGAAAGGTCTACACCCGATCTGCACCCATCTCAACACAAAACATCCCAGTTGACGTCAGCAACATAAGATTTTGAATAGATCTTCCAGAAAATTATAGTAGTATGTCAGCGGTGTCTGTTTGATCTTTATTGCAAGATATCCCTTTGAGTATACTGCTTGCGGTACCACACAACGCAGGTGCTCTGAGCAGGACGCTTTGTCATTATACCGATAGTTTGACGACTTCTTTACCGCTATTGTTGACCTAGCACCGCTATTGTTGACCTAGCACCGCTATTGTTGACCTAGCACCGCTATTGTTGACCTAGCACCGCTATTGTTGACCTAGCACCGCTATTGTTGACCTAGCACCGCTATTGTTGATGAGGGAGTCCTAAAGTTGCTCCATCAGATCATAGGTTAGCGGTTCATACAAGTTTGCTCTGAATATTATAATAATTTATTTTTGCATTCTGATACAATATTAAAGATTATTCTCTTTTGTATTATTATTGTGGCAGGGAACCTCACTATAAATCTTACCATGACTAACAGGTTTAAATTAACCACGTTACTCACTGAATTATTTGCCGGGATCGACATAGCTCTGTTGCATGCTCTCAGACTACTTTGATAGGCGTTACCGATTTTATTTTATGTATCAGTAGTCATTACAACCTGGCTGATCAAGCATCTGGCTAATCATGCCTCATGGCTCCTCAGGCACCTTCTGGGTTTACAGGCACCTTCTGGGTTTACAGGCACCTTCTGGGCACCTTCTGGGTTTTACAGGCACCTTCTGGGTTTACAGACACTTTCTGGGTTTACTTAAACCATGACCCGATCAACCACCTTATAGTTGGTCAGGCTTTTGATCAACCTCTCAGCCTGGTTAGGTTTGAGCGATCATCAGGAGTTTACAATTTGCAGAAATGAGTTGGAAGTCCAAGCAGTTTTCGATTCGGTAGAATCATTCCCTGAGCAAATTACTTGGACTTCCTACTCATTTTTACTCACATTACAACTCCTGTTTAATGATACAACACAATGAAACTGTCCTCAATTCCCCATGTAGTTCTTTATATATATATATATATATATATATATATATATATATATATATATATATATATATATATATATATATATATATATATATATATATAAAACAATAAATAAATATAAGTAGATACCTTCTTAATCTGTGCTTGTGTGTACGTTAGTAACAGCTGAACAAACAAGCAATTGAGCATACGAGTATCGTCAATACACAATCATCAAGTCCTCATTACTGTGTTATTCAGGTGTGTTACAGCACACAGGTGAGTATGAGACGCGCAGTGTCGCCCTCACTCACCTTTTGCACTCCATTATTCCTCTAATGGAAGTAATGCCACTCCGTCCATCCAGACAGGTGATGAATGTGGAATGGGTAATAATAAATGTGAAGTTAGGATGGAATGTCTGGAATGGGTAATGATGAATGTGAATTACTTACCAATGATGAATGTGAAGTGTGTGTAATGGATGTTTTAATCCGTAATGATGAATGTGAAATGTGAATGAATGTTTAATGAGTAATGAATGCAAAGTGTGTAATAGGTTTTGTGGGTAATGACAGTGTGAAGCGGATAATTTTGTTTATTTCCAAACACTGTGGTATGTGGTTGCCTGCTGTTCCACCATAATTAACATTGTATACCATCAAGGAGACATGCCTTGATGCCGCTGAAGGGATCTTGATTCAGGGAATTGGAGTTATATGCCCTTTCCTCGGATCAGACCTGGTTGCCTCCTGTTCCCTGTCTGTATGCCTTGCGTGTTTAGCGCTTTCCTGAGACTATTAAATACAAGTCTTCAACATGACACTTGAACTGTAGTCTTAGACTTCGCCAGCTGTGTCTCCAAGATAAGTGTCTCCTGGAGAGCCTTTGCCCTGCCTGATTTATCATCATCCCCTGCCCTCTTTCCTGTGTCATCCCCTGCCCTCCTATATATCATCCCCTGCTCTCCCTTCTGTGTCAACATCATCTGCTCCCTCTCCTCTTTGTGTCACCATCTTTCAAGTTAAGCAACTCTTGTACTTCCCATTTCTTGTATCTTACTACTATACTGTATATCTTTACCTTCATTTTACACCCTCTATTCCATTCCTTTGCCTTTTACTCCTTCCTTTTCCCAGCACTTTACTCTCCCATATCTTCTCTCCCATTACACTGACGAACAGCTGTCGTTGATAAGTCGCATGTGTTTGCTCTATTTCTCGTTTCATCATCAGCACCTGAGAGCCGTGTCCCTCCTTCCCCACTCTATCCTCCTTCCTCTTCTCCACCCTCCTCCTCCCTACTCTCAGCAGGTAAATAGCAGTGCCAGGCGGCTGAGGAGCCACTATTGAAACGTGTTGTGGAACTAGTGACTAGCCAGCGACCTACTGTTTTGAAAGTAATGAAGCTGTGTAGCGTCCCAGGCCGCTGCCTCCTGCTGCCCCTGCTGCTGCTGCTGCTGATACACCCCGCCAAAGCCTCTTCAGTCTTCCGCAAGCTCAGGGTAAGTTATAAAATTCTGAGAAGGCTTTAAGAATTCATGCCGAGGGCAGTAGTGTCTGACTCGTTGTTAGTGGGCCGAGGATTGAGCCTTTACTATTACTAATACGTGATCCACACTGCATAGCGCTTCTCATAAATATAACAAGTTCCCACTTTATCCTATCCCCACATCCACTATTTCATCTCTTCATTTTCTCCATTCTCATAGCCTCCTCCTCGTCTTTATTTAAAATCTTCGTCTGCCCATTTTTCTTCATCTACTTCCTTCGAGAGTAAATCCACCTCACTGGAACAAACTTTGTCTTTCTCGATATCTCTTAGTCTTCCCTCCCCACCACCAACTTCCCAAATACTAACCCATTCCTTCCTATTTAAGGAGGGATCCTTGTCATGGTAAAGAGGCTATCGGTCTGAGGAATTGGACCTTTTGGTCTTCCTCCGACCGAATCTAATTACCCCCAATCCTCCCTTCCCTATCCCATCCCCTCCTCCCAACCCTTCCATTTTCCCCGTCCCGTTTGTAGCCTCTGGGGTCCTTCCCTCTGGCATTACGGTTTCTAGGTAGAGGGAAATGTGCCGGGGTTCATCCGGCTCCGTGAGGTTCCTCGGGTGTGATGTAGTTTGCCGTGGAATCTGGATTATCTGAGGTGCCCTGCCCCCTTCCCGGATTTATGAGAAGTGGGAGGATGTCCTGCAGGTGACAGGTGTATCTCCAGAGGATGCCTGTCTGTTCTGGGAGGTGGCAGCTGAAGGAGGTATGCTTTGTGGTGGGTTTCCGACTACCCTCTCTTTTGTCCGCCGAGGTGGCTCGGTAGATGTGAGGTTGCTATCCTGGAGCGCTGGTTTACTGGCGTGATGGGTAGGGTATGGCACGGGTTCCACGCTGCATCTGCACTGCTTGTGGTCTCGAGGTCCTCTCGGATGAGAGGAGGAACTTACGGCCCTTTCATGCCTTCTAGTGACTGTCCCTCTATTTTTTCTTTCATTTCTTTTTTTTCTTAAAATAATAATAAGAAAGAAGTCCCATCATCATGGAGTCTTTGTTCCGTGATAACCCTCCTCCTCCCAGGCCCCTTTTTGTTACCACATCCTGTTCTGACTCGGCTTCGTTATTGGACCATTCCTTAGACTCTTCCCATACCCCTGTACCTTCTGCTGGTGACGCTTCATCACCTTCTCCAAGTGCTGGGGCTCTGCCCATTTCTGTTAGTGCCTCTGTCTCTTGCACGCCTTTAACTATGCGTTCGGCTTTCCCAAATACGGTGCGAGGGTTTTCAGATTGCCCACCTACCTCGGATCAGGCCGCCCACGGTACTTCACCTAAACGTTCCAGACCATTTACTGACGACAGTTCATCGATGTCTACTCATTCTACCCAAAAACGACCAACACGACACCCACTTCCATATTTACAAGTACGCAGTGGACTAAATTCTTTTGCCTACAACCGACATCTCCAACTGATTATCTTTCTGATCATAGTACTGGTAAAGCTCTTTTACGACATGTTGGCCAAAATATATCCTTTCACACTCTTCGAAGCGGTGCGTGCATTGTTACAGTTCAGAATGCAGAACAAGCTCATGATCTCTCCCATATTACTTCCATAGATAACATTCCAATCACAGTTCACAAGCACGTTACTCTACATTCTTGCAGTGGTACGGTGGTCTTACCACGTACCATTGTACAGTGATTTTTTTTGTCTTGCGGTGATGATATCTTGGAACAATTAGTCCTTCAGGACCTTCCTATTCTCAAAGTGGATACATATGTCCTGCCCACTCGTGGGCAGAGGCGCTTTTCCAGTAACATCGCCTGCTTAACCTTTGACTGCCGTGAACTCCCGTTCTCCGTTTATATCGCGGGCCATCGCCTAGAGGTCCGTAAAGTGGTCCCTACACCCCAACAATGTCGAAATTGCTGGAGCTTTGGACACCCCACTAAATACTGCAGATCTGCGGTGGAGTGCCTGGTCTTCAGTGCCGCAGATCATACTGATACATCTTGCAGTTTTCTCCCCCCCTCCTCTCACTTGTCTCAATTGCAATGAACCTCATCATTCTTTTTCCTGTCGTTGTCAGGTCTATTGTAATAAATGAGAAATCCGTTGTCTTAGGAAGAGTGAAGGCCTTACTTATGCTATGGCTGTCTCAGCTCCCCCTGCAGGGGAATCTTCCTCATATCCCTTATTCGTGAGTAGCTAGGAGACCTCCAACCTTGGCCCCCTGCCTACCAGCTCCGGTGTTGTCTTCAGAGGTCACCATCGTCTCTAATTCTTTTGCAGTTTTACCCTCTGAAACTCCCACCTCCTTACCTACTTCTACCTCTGCTTCTTCTCGCCCGCTAGTTTCTCAGTCTGCAAGGCCTCGTGCCTACATCATCTCGCCTATCGCCTGCGAAGCTGAACCTGTCTCATAAGCCCAAGTCTCTTCGCATTCCTCCAGTACTTACAATTCTTCAACAGTTTTCCTTTTCGGCCTCGGTGCCTCATTCTAACCCCCTTTCTAACTCTCACACTGAGTGGGGTTCACCCTCGTGGTCCTTCTCCTGTTCTCCCCCCAGTTCTTCATTCCAACCTCCTTCCTCTCTGTTCCACCCAGGATTCTTCTGCCCCACCATGCTCTCCAGGTTATACTCCCCTCCCTCTCAGACTCTTTGTTCCCTCCATGATCTCCTGATCTCTACTTGCTCTACCTCACCTGTCTCTGAAACATGGTATCGGCATCTTCTTATCCGCTGAGACACTTGACGCTATCTCCAACTATATTGCGGAGACGAAACCTCGATGGACACTGACGCGTCTCTTCTACTCCCTTCTTATTTTTTGCGACCCTTGCAGCAATCTTTTCCTTACAGCATTCTGATTCCCCCTTTTCTTACACCTTTCCGTTGCCTCCAAACATTGACTTCACTGACCTAATAGCCCATAGATTTTATCCTTTCCCTATTTTTAACATACCTGTTTTGTAAATAATGACTTATTTACAATGGAATATTCGTGGCCTAAGGGTAATTGGGGAGATTTCCAGATGTTGCTCTCCCAGTTTTCCCCAGTATGTGTCAGGTTACAAGAGCCCAAAATTCGTTCAGCTGTTATTCGTCCCGTTTCAGGCTATGTGCTGTTGCATTCTTCTGATCCCTTTCCTGATGAATCATTTAATGGGGTGCTCTTCTTCTGAGTGTTTGCATAGTATATAAAATCAACAGGTCTTTGTTCGTTCTCTGCTGCATTATACTGCAGTCCATATTTATCACAGATGGTATACAGTTTGCTCCATATCTTATCCTTCCATGCATTCTGTATCTCGGATATTGCGTTCTTGATCTCTTCTCTACCGCCGCCCATCTTGTTACGTGATTTTAACGTTCACCATCTTTGGAGAGGTCCCACTGTAACTCTCGTGGTGATCAGTTGGAAACTCTTCTCGCTTCTCATCCTCTTCATGTTTTAAGTACGGGTGCTCCCCCATTTTGACTCTCGCACTCAGTCTCTCTTCATTGATCTTTCTATCTGCTCCTCGTCAATTGCACTTGATTAACTTCGTCTGTTCTCCCAAATTTGCACGACAGAGATCACTTTCATATTCTTCTTACTTCTACTACATATTCCTGACTGCCTCATCTTCCCTGTTGGCAATTTGGACGAGTGGATTGGGACTTATACTCTCATCTTACCACCTTCTGTGGGGAACCTCCTTCGTCCTCTATTGATGAGCTAGTGCACCAGTTTTGACCTTAGTTTTGACTGCAGCATCACGTTCTATTCCACAAACCCGTGCAGTGTGTTTGAAATGTGCTGCAAGGGGCCGGTATCGATATAATCGAACCTCAGATCGTCTTTGGATTTTAAGCGGGCAAAGGCAGTCGCTCACCATGTCATACGTGACGCTAAACGTACTTTTGGCAAGACTATGTGTCTACCATTACCTCGACTTTCCCTTTGAGTGCGGTTTGGTAGAAGGTACGGAAGTTGTACGGCAAGTACACTCAGACCCAGCTCCTGTTTTGCAGGTTGCTGGTGTTAGTGTTGATCGGAACCTCTTGAAGTTACCACGGAAATCGGGAACTATCTTGTCCATGTCTCACAAGGGCTTCACCTTTGATCCTCATTTCTTCGTCTAAGTCTACCAAGGAGCAATTGTCCTTGGATTTCTCCTCTAATGGAATGGAGCCATATAACATACCTTTCACTTTCCTAGAGGTAAAGTCCACGCTTTCCGCTTGCCAGTGATTGGCAGCTGGGCCTATGATATTCATATCAGTATGCTTCAACATCTGCATTCTACAGCCTTTACAGCGTCTTTTCAATTTTATTCGGACGCCAGGGGTTCTTCCTCATAAATAAAAATCTGCCATTGTACTACCGTTTCGCAACCCAGTCATCTCTGCCCGTCTTCCCAGCCGTTGGCAACAACGGTGGTCGGGCAAGCACCATAACAAATTGCACTCTTTTAAACCACTTTTAGGTTTGTGGCCATCTTACCACCGTTGCTGTACTCAGGAGACTGCCCTCTCCCATCTCCGCATTGGCCATACTCGCCTTACCCATGGGTATCTCATGGAACGACACCCTATTCCTCTCTTTGAAGTTTGTCGGGTCCCTATTTCGGTTCTTCACTTTCTTGTAGATTGTCCGGTTTCCCATAGCAGGATATACCTCCAACTCCGCCGCCCTGCCACTCTTACTTTATCTTCTCTTCTTACAATCACTTTCTGACTTTTTGTCAGCAACTGCTTTACTATACGAAGACATGTATCCCTTAGCGTCCCTTCCACAATATTTCTCAACTTCTGATCCTCTTTCCACCTTGCTGTTTAAAGCCCCCGCACTATTTTCTGCCCCGCAGCACTGTATGACCCTTGTCGGTTTAGCGCTTTCTTTGATTATAATAATAATATAATAATAATAATATCTTTATTTACTACAAGTACATGTACAAGGTATATAGTCTTAGCTGACATCAATGACATACTACTCTATGGAAAGCCGCTTGTTATGCAGAGCATTTCGGGCAAATTAGGTCAGTTTTGACCCAGGATGCGTCCCACACCAGTCGACTAACTCCCAGGTACCCATTTTACTGATGGATGAACATAGACAGCCGGTGTAATTAAACACGTCCGATGTTTCCACCCCTTCGCCGGGAATCGAACCCGGACCCTCACCGTGTGAAGCGAGAGCTTTTGCCACCAGTGTGTACCAGGATACTGAACTCAGTATTCCAGAGCATTCAGCACATCATTACAGAATACTTAGCACACCGTACCAGAATACCCAGCACAGTATACTAGAATACTCAGCACAGTGTACCACAATACTCAGTACAGTGTACCACAATACTCAGCACAGTGTACCACAATACTCAGTACAGTGTACCACAATACTCAGCACAGTGTACCACAATACTCAGTACAGTGTACCACAATACTCAGCACAGTGTACCACAATACTCAGTACAGTGTACCACAATACTCAGCACAGTGTACCACAATATTCGACACAGTGTACCACAATACTCAACACAGTGTACCACAATACTCAGCACAGTGTATCACAATGTACTACAATATTCAACACAGTATACCACAATATTTAGCACAGTGTACACAATACTCATCACAGAGTAGTAGAATAGCTTAGTTTACTAGTATGTCCATCAAAGTGCACTAGAATACTCAGCACAATATCCCAGTGAATTAAGCTCTGCTTACCTGAATTTTCTGGTCAGTATACCAGTACTCAGCACAGGTATCAGAATACTCGGCACATTCTACGAGAATGTTCACCACAGTGTTCCTGAACACTGAGAACAGTGTGCCAGAGTACTCGGCACAGTGTTTATAACACTAAGCACAGTGCATCAGAATACAGAGAGCAGTGTGTCAGACAGCTCAACACAGCGTACACTAATACTCAGAGTCCTTGTACCTGAATACTGAGACGAGTGATCCAGAATACTCAACATTGTACCAGAACTCTCTTTTGTGATGTGGCCAACATGAGACAACAAAACTAAAGCATCTATATGAGACGTTTATTATAATCATTGAAGGTATAGCTTAATTACACCTTTCAAATTGAATGACCTGTTGCCGGTGAAGGTGTAATCATGTACTATCTACAAAAATGCTAATCACCGTCTACCTCAGTTTCTTCAGTGTTTAGGTATCTACGAAGGGATACGTATAACCAGAATTTGTTTCTTATTTTATCTATCCAACGTTTCGTTTTCCATTTTCTCATAACACGAGAAGGCCTCGTCTGATCAGCTTTAAATTTTCTACGCTGGAATAATTGATGTGTGTTGGTGACCTTTAACCAAAGATGTAGAACTCATTCCCAGTATCCTGTAATGACTTTGATAATTTCGAAAACCCTCTATGGTGTTGAGGCTGCGAAGGCGCCTCCTAATTCGGCGTCAACGGCTTCAATATTTATTAAAGACTGATGAATCTTACGACCAGGTAAATACCCATTAAATTTAGTTTGTGTGAGAACAAATTTGTCAATGCACTAAATTAGTTTATAAAACCTGGAATCGTTGGAATTGTTTTGATAAATAGAGAATGCCTCCTCTGATCGGCTTAAATTTTTCAACATGGATGTTTATCAGAAACCAAAGGTTAGCATTATTACTGGACACACAAGTCCTAATCAATATTATTATTAAATTTTAAAAAAGTTAATAATAATATTGATTTCCATTACATAAGTAAAGAACACCACGTTTAATCAGCAGTACTGTTCCATAAGAAGGGTGACACACTATAAGTTTAGACTGTCAGATGCAAATTTGAAATTTTAATGAAATTATTAATTTGTGAATGGATGGGTTCAGAGTAATTAATGGAAAATACTTTTTATGATAGGTCTCAAACTTCCAGTGTGAATGTAAATTTTTATTTGGTACTTATATAAAAAAAAGGAGTGAAAACTACAAGATGCCTCTTTGTGGCTTTGCAATTGCCTACTTGCAATTTTAATGATTTTGCAATATAATTGGAATATCTAAGAAAATAGAAATCTTATTTTTATCAGAATTTAAGAACATTTTAAATAGAATAGGACTATAAAAGAGAATACTGAAAAATATCGTAAACTCACCTTTTCATAGTATTTTTAATTTTCACGGGTTTAGTGAGCACTTAAAACGTTTGTGTCCATGCAAACACTTATAACCTTCTCACCTTCTACTCATTCCTTCTAGTTCGGCTTAATCAGCACAATATATATATATATATATATATATATATATATATTTTTTGTTTGTTTTTTGTTTTTGTTTTTTTTGTTTTTTCAACAAGTCGGCCGTCTCCCACCGAGGCAGGGTGACCCAAAAAAGAAAGAAAATCCCCAAAAAGAAAAGACTTTCATCATCATTCAACACTTTCACCTCACTCATACATAATCACTGTCTTTGCAGAGGCGCTCAGATACGACAGCTGAGAATAAGTCCCTCCCAGCTGTCACTATCCCAGACCCCTCCTTTAAAGTGCAGGCATTGTACTTCCCATTTCCAGGACTCAAGTCCAACTAAATCAAATAACTGGTTTCCCTGAATCCCTTCACAAAATGTTACCCTGCTCAAACTCCAACAGCTCGTCAGGTCCCAAAAACCATTCGTCTCCATTCACTCCTATCTAACACGCTCACACATGCTTGCTGGAAGTCCAAGCCCCTCGCTCACAAAACTTCATTTACCCCCTCCCTCCAACCTTTTCGAGGACGACCCCTACCCCGCCATCCTTTCCCTATAGATTTATACGCTCTCCAAGTCATTCTACTTTGATCCATTCTCTCTAAATGACCAAACCACCTCAACAACCCCTCTTCAGCCCTTTGACAAATACTTTTAGTAACTCCACACCTTCTCCTAAATTCCACACTCCGAATTTTCTGCATAATATTTACACCACACATTGCCCTTAGACAGGACATCTCCACTGCCTTCAGCCGCCTCCTAGCTGCAGCATTTACAACCCATGCTTCACACCCATATAAGAGTGTTGGTAACACTATACTTTCGTACATTCCCTTCTTTGCCTCCATGGATAACGTTTTTTGTCTCCACAGATACCTCAACGCACCACTCACCTTTTGTTATCTATCAATTCTATGGTTAACCTCATCCTTCATAAACCCATCCGCTGACACATTAACTCCCAAATATCTGAAAACATTTACTTCTTCCATAACCCCTCTCTCCAATGTGATATACAATTTTTCTTTATTTAAATCGTTTGATACCCTCATCACCTTACTCTTATCTATGTTCACTTTCAACTTTCTACCTTTACACACCCTCCCAAACTCGTCCACTAACCTTTGCAACTTTTCTTTAGAATCTCCCATAAGCACAGTATCATCAGCAAAAAGTAACTGTGTCAACTCCCATTTTGCATTTAATTCCCCATAATTTAATCCCACCCCTCTCCCCAACACCCTAGCATTTACTTATTTTATAACCCCATCTATAAATATATTAAACAAGCATGGTGACATTACACATCCCTGGCTAAGACCTACTTTTATCGGGAAGTAATCTCCCTTTCTCCTACACACCCTAACCTGAGCCTCACTATCCTCATAAAAACTCTTTACAGCCTTCAGTAACTTACTACCTATTCCATACACTTGCAACATTTGCCACATTGCTCACCTATCCACTCTATCATATGCCTTTTCTAAATCCACAAATGCAATGAAAACTTCTCTACCTTTATCTAAATACTGTTCACATATATGCTTCACTGTAAACACTTGATCTACACATCCCCTACCCACTCTAAAGCCTTCTTGCTCATTTGCAATCCTACTCTCTGTCTTACCTCTAATTCTTTTAATAATAACCCTGCCATACACTTTACGTGGTATACTCAGTAAACTTATTCCCCTATAATTCTTACAATCTCTTTTATCCCCCTTCCCTTTATATAAAGGAACTATACATGCTCTCTGCCAATTCCTAGGTACCTTCCCCTCTTTCATACAATTATTAAACAAAAATACCAACCACTCCAACACTATATCCCCCCTGCTTTTAACATTTCTGTCATGATTCCGTCAGTTCCAGCTGCTTTACCCCCTTTCATTCTACGTAATGCCTCACGCACCTCCCCCACACTCACATCCTGCTCTTCTTCACTCCTAAACGATGTTGTACCTCCCTGGCCAGTGCATGAAATTACCGCCTCCCTTTTTTCATCGACATTTAAAAGTTCCTCAAAATATTCCCGCCATCTACCCAATACCTCCAGCTCCCCATCTACTAACTCCCCTACTCTGTTTTTAACTGACAAATCCATTCGTTCCCTAGGCTTTCTTAACTTGTTTATCACACTCAAAAAAAATTTCTTGTTTTCAGCAAAATTTCTTGACAGAGCCTCTCCCACTCTTTCATCTGCTCTCCTATTGCACTCTCTCACCACTCTCTTCACCTTTCTTTTACTCTCCATATACTCTGCTCTTCTATTAACACTTCTGTTTTGTAAAAACCTCTCATAAGCTACCTTTTTCTCTTTTATCACACCCTTTACTTCTTCATTCCACCACTCACTCCTCTTTCCTCCTGCACCCACCCTCCTAGCCACAAACTTCTGCCCCACATTTTTATACTGCATTTTTAAAACTATCTCAACTCTCTTCAACCCCCCCACTATTCCTACTTGCACTAGCCCACCTTTTTGCCAATAGTTGCTTATATCTCACCCTAAATTCCTCCTCCCTTAGTTTATACACTGTTACCTCTCTCTTATTTGCTGTTGCCATTTTCTTTTTGTCCCATCCACCTTTTACTCTAACTGTAGCTACAACTAAATAATGATCTGATATATCCGTTGCCCTTCTATAAACATGTACATCCTAAAGCCTACCCATCAACCTTTTATCCACCAATACATAATCTAACAAACTACTTTCATTACGTGCTATATCATACCTTGTATACTTATTTATCTTCTTTTTCATAAAATATGTATTACTTATTACCAAACCTCTTTCTACACATAGCTCTATTAACGGTTCCCCATTTACATTTTCCCCTGGCACCCCAAATTTACCTACTACTCCATCCACAACATTTTTACCCACTTTAGCATTAAGATCCCCAACCACAATTACTCTCTCACTTGGTTCAAAACTCCCCACACACTCACTCAACCTTTCCAAAAATCTCTCTCTCTCCTCTACACTTCTCTCTTCTTCAGGTGCATAAACACTTACTATAACCCACTTTTCACATCCAACCTTTATTTTACTCCACATAATCCTTGAATTTAAGCATTTGAAACTCCTGACCTAATCCCATTTATTTCTCCCCACTGAAACTCTCCTACCCCCTTCAGCTTTGTCTTACTTAAAGCCAGGACATCCAGCTTCTTTTCATTCATAACATCTACAATCATCTCTTTCTTATCATTCGCACAACATCCACGCACATTCAGACATTCCACTTTGACGGTTTTCTTCTTTTTCTTTTTAGTAAATCTATACAGGAAAAGGGGTTACTAGCCCATTGTTCCCAGCATTTTAGTTGACTTTTACAACACGCATGGCTTACGGAGGAAAGATTCTTATTCCACTTTCCCATGGATATGAAAGGAAAAGAAATAAGAACAAGAACTATTAAGATAAAATAAAAGAAAACTCAGATGAGTGTGTATACATAAATGTGTATATGTATGTGTAGTGTGTCCTAAGTGTAAGTAGAAGTAGCAAGACGTACCTGAAATCTTGCATGTTTATGAGACAGAAAAAACCCCGCAATCCTACCATCATGTAAAACAAATACAGGCTTTTGTTTTACACTCGCTTGGCAGGACGGTAGTACCTCCTGGGTGGTTGCTGACTACAACCTATATATATATATATATATATATATATATATATATATATATATATATATATATATATATATATATATATAACGTGTTAACTTTATTAATAGGCAGAATACATTGACAGAAAACACAAACATGAATACATTTACACAATATATCAATGGTTATGAATCTAATCCACCTCTTCCGAAACCGGATGTGAGCCCAGTATGCAGCATGTATTTCCCCTCTGGATGGCCACGTTGAGGCGCTGGAACATGAAAGTGGCTGCCATTGGGTCCCTGGTGGTATCGATGAGTCTGGAACCCAGTTCTTTAAGGAAACGTGTGGCAGTTTTCCCCATGATCCCAAGGTCTCTGATCCCACTGGGACAAATTGATACTGTTTGCTTATGTCCCTGTTCTTGCCGATCTTGCACTCCTCCCTGTGGTCAGCAGCTCCTCCCTGTCGCCCGACACTGTAACGGATGTAGGTGTCAGCCAGCGTCGACACACAGGTTTAGTCCCATGCTAAGAGCTTGCCATTCTTCCAAGGATAGATGGTGATCCCATCGGGGCGGTTTCCTGGGTTGTGGGTATTGTTGGCTGCTAGTGATCGGGGCTCTCTCTCGGCTGGGCATCCAGCAAAGAGCCACTGCCATTGCCGAAATGGGAACTGTTTGGAGGAAGTCCCCAGAGTGATGTGCACTCACAGCTTGGAGATGGGCAGTTTCCTTGTCTGATGTTAACGCCCTAAGCATGTTTGCAAGCACCTTTTCAGCGATGGGGCCATCCCAACTTGACTGTTTGTAGACCAGTGCTGCACTAGGTTTTGATGCTGGAGCAGCAAGAGTCTCCCATTCAGTGATGGCACTGGCGTAGCTAGGGTCCTGTATACCTGTTGAGTCACTGAGGTTGTCCGGAAGAATTTGTCTTATTAGCTCATTTGATGCTATGGAAGAGGATAGGAAGGCTGGTAGGGCAATCTGGGAGGATTTGCGTACTCCCAGCCCACAAAGCCTGACTGGAAGTGAGGCTTGCAACCACTGTGCTTCTTCAAGGGAAAGATTCAATACACTCCCTAGCATAGTCATAAGGAGAGAGTCATATTCCTTGAGTTTCAGACTGCTGAAGGCTGGGGAGCATCTCAGAAAGTAGGTAAGTTTTGGGATTGACAGGCACCTGGTGAGTAGGTAGAAGGCATTATGTGCATATATATATATATATATATATATATATATATATATATATATATATATATATATATATATATATATATATATATATATATAAGATTTAAGAGATACGTTGTTGATATAAAGATGGCATATACAGTACATGAGGTGTGAGAGATACATGTCTACATATTTGTCACTGATTATAATGCGAAAATCTCATGCAGCTCCTCAGAGCTGGGGCGCGTGCCCAAAATACAGCATGCACTACCCCTCTGAACAGCAGCGCTGAGTCGCTGGAACAGAAAACTAGCTGCCCTGGGATCCCTAGTTACCCTGTTGAGTTTTTACATACATATATATATATATATATATATATATATATATATATATATATATATATATATATATATATATATATATATATATATATATATATATATATATATATGGTCAGATAGATCATTAACTATATCTTGCACATAATTATGTGATTTGACAGTTTGACAAATTTGGCACCGTTTGTGTAGAATAATGTTGCTTGTAAGACAAACTATTAGGGTCAGCACGTAGCAGAGATGCAAGCAACCTGCCGACTGGTTTCAGCAGCACTGTCGTCTGTTTGGCTTTAGGAGCATTAAGGCAAAGTTTACGGCACGGCAAGGACCTGCAATGCTTGTTATGAGAATTAATTGTACGATCATTAGCGGAAGGAGGTCGTTGGTCAGGTGTTAGTCATCGCTGGATCATTGTTCACAAGCAAAGAGCAAGCTAGTGAAGGAGACAGCTTGTAGAAAAGTTTTTTATTTTAGATCAGGAAACTGCGGTTCTTCCATTATTCTATCTCTGCTCTTTATGCTTTATCGTCATTTCTAATTTAAAATTCGCACATTTTTCCTTTCTGTCATTCACCTTTGCAGACACAATCCTTATTTATTATTCAATTCTCAATGTACAAAGCATGGTTATATCCCCCTTGAGAACACACAGAAATGGTTTTAATTTCACACCGGTAAAGAATGCAGATTAAGCCTTCAGCCCGTTATTGAAAAATGATGGAAGACAGTGTTTCGTATTGACTACAGTAGCAGAAAAAGTAGTACTACAAGAAGAAGAAGAATTAGTAGTAGTAGTAGTAGTAGTAGTAGAAGAAATTGAGGAATAGGAAGACGAGGAAGGAAACAGTATTTAGATTAATCTCAAAACGGTGAATAACTTAGGATAAATATAGGAAACTAATGAGTGGGTTTTTTTTTAAGTGAGGTCATAAGGTCCTCTTTCTTAGGATTTGCCCAACAGTAGTCGATTAACACCTAAGTTCCAACTTCTAGGTTAACATGGATAACAGGACTATGTCTCCACCAGCTCCAGAATCGATCCCAGATTATTCAATTAAGAGCCGATTAGGCTTCTCCTACGCTACCTGACTAAAATTAACATCAATAATAATTTATTACAGTAAGCCTTGTAAACCATGTATCAACCTGACTCAATGCATTCCAACTAAGAATCATCTTTTAAATTCATTACTTTGTAAGAAAATGCACTAATGTGACCGAGGAAACTCTCTATAAATGTTTGACCATTAAAAATATATTTATTTATTACTGAAAAGCCAATAAATTACAAAACCAATATTTTCTTAATCTGGAAATGACTAGCCACTTCTTTTCTGGGAGTTAATCTCACACACCAATACAACTGTGAGCACTACCACACAATAGTAACAACCAACAACACAGTAGTAGGTATCAGCATCACAGTAGTGGGCATCACTACCAGAGAAGAGGGACAAAGAGACAGGATAGTGGGCTTCACGATAATAGTGGGTACCAACAACACGATATTGGCATAACTGTCAAGTTCTGGTGCCCTTTTAACCAATTAGAGGGAACCTCTAATATACTAATTGACATCCCTAACAAACTAGTGGGCAGCACTAACAGGTTAATAACAACCATTAGCAAACTAGTGGCGCCTCTAACATACTAATATGCATCACCAACAAGCTAGCGGTCACTGCAAAAAAACCTAGTGGGCACCACCAACAAACAAGGGTTCACCACAAAGATAGCAGTGGGCCCCACTGAGAATTTAGGATGCACCACCAAGAAACTAGTGAAAACCGCTATAAAACTATCGGAACCACCAACGAGAAGACACTACTAACAAACTAGTGGGAACAACCAACAAACAAATTTCCCTCACCAACAAATAAGTGGTCACTAATAAATTACTGGAAAGCACAAACAAATTATTGGACACCACTAACAAACTAGTGGGTACCATCAACTAATGAGTTGACGTAATAATAATAATAATAAAAATAGTGAAAAAAGTAATAATAATAATCCTAGGTAGTAGGTTGGTAGACAGCAACCACCCAGGGAGGTACTACCGTCCTGCCAAGTGAGTGTAAAACAGAAACCTGTAATCGTTTCACATGATGGTAGGATTGCTGGTGTTTGTTTTCTGTCTCATAAACACGAATGTGAATGCATCTGGCTTCGCGAAAGTGATTCCTCATACAAGAAAGTGAATACTTTTAGTTGCACACGTACAAATAAGATGTCTATAGAATATACCAGAGACTATCAGAAGATCAGCCTAGTGATTTCCTCCCGGCATCTAGCATGTTTCTGGATTGTAACACATTATCCAATATTATCTCTACCACATTTGTCCACAAAATGATAATATTCAGGGTTTTTGCAATAGAATTACAAATGAATTAATAATGTATACAATAATAATTAATTATACAGGAATTAGTCTATTACACCCCAATACATGTATAGCTTTAGTTATTTAGTTACGACTATTCAATGTTTTTGTACATTAGCCAAAACTCTGATCTTAAATACTTTTTATTCATCGCCTCATATTCCTTACATTATGCTATGTATAATTTTGGAACTTCAAGAAATGAATTCTCAGTTGGTGCATTACTGTATGACACTGATCTCGAGAGTACTAGAATAAATAATGAGCGCGCACGTGGATAATCGACATGTCCTCCATTAAAGCTAGCAAACGCCTCAATTATAAAGACTGTGTTCAACATCTAAATCCCGACTGTGAATGTGGATAGATGCCAGTCACAATAAGGTAGGACCTGGGTCATATGGAATGTATCACGACACACAACCACTAAATGTCTGGAGTAAAGGTGATGTTGTAGTTGAGTAGATTGTAGGTTGTATATACTTTATGATTAATATATATAATTTTTTTGTATGGGGGAGTTTTTATGTGCTTAATAATAATACATTATTGACTAATTAACATTCCACATTTAATGTGAAAGTGCAAGCTGGCCCTAGTGTGCTTTTTTAATGTTAAATATAAATACCACTAGACAGCAAGTTGAACAACCTTTAGGAGCCAGGACTTTTATCTACGTTACGCAGTGTCAAGTCGTAACATTATACGTATATATATATATATATATATATATATATATATATATATATATGCTTAGCAATTTTCAAACAGGAGAAATTATTTACAAACATTGTCTCTACGTCCACAGCAGGACTCGAACCTGCAAACTCTGTATCAGAGTAACCAGTACTTTACAAAGTTTTTACTCTACGACCGACCTCTCCTAATACCTATCTTTCAGATCATAGTATTGGTAAAGCTCTCCTACGCCATGTAGGTAAAGATATCTCATTTCATGCTCTCAAGAGCGGCACTCGCATCATCATGGTCCAGAATGCTGGCCAATCTCGCGATCTTTCTCTCCTTACGACAATAGATACTATTCCTATCACTATTGACAAACAACATTCACTCAATTCTTGTAGTGGTACAGTCATTTTACCCCATACCATTGTCCAACGGAATTTCCAGACATGTGGTGATGACATTTTGGAGCAGCTTGAGCTCCAAGAACTCCCTATCCTTAAAGTTGACACTTTTGTCCTCCCTGCCAATAAGCGAAGACGTTATCCTTGCAATATAGCTCGTTTAACATTTGACTGCCGTGAACTTCCACCTTCGGTTTACATTGCAGGTCAACGTTTGCAAGTTCGAAAGGTGACCCCTACACCACAACAGTGTAGAAACTGCTGGCGTTTTGGTCATCCAGCAAAATATTGCAGGTCCATGGCCGAATGCCCAGTCTGTGGTGCCGACGACCATGCCAGTCCTTCTTGTAATCTACCTCCCTCTTGCCTTAACTGTCATGAGGCGCATCCATCGTACTCTTGCCGTTGTCAGGTTTACCTGAATGAGCGGGAAATCCGTTGTCTCAAAGAGGCGGAAGGCTTCTCATATGCTATGGCCGTCTCTCATCTATGCCTTCAAGGGAGACTTCCCCGTATTTCCTATTCTCGCATTGCTAAACGTCGCCCCACTTCTGGGGTCCCAACTTCCCTGGCTTCCTCTGTGGCTGCCTCATCCTCAGTCACCCCTGTCTCGAATCCTTTTGCTGTTCTTGGCTCCGAGGTCCCTACCTCGGCATCCCATACTGTCCACACCCCTTCCTCTACTCACTCGCACAGTTCTGTGTCTACTCGCCCTCGTTCACCACCTAAACCTCAGCGCCCCTCTTCTTCTCATAAGACCGGCAAAAAATCCCCATTGCCTGGTTTTTCACCTCCGACCAGTTCTGTAACGTGTGTGGAGGTTCATCCTCCTCCTCGTTCAATATCTTCATCCCCTGTCCCCTCCCATGTTCCTTCCTTGACTGCCCATCCCCAGGTCGCTTCCACTCCTGTCCCCTCCCAAGCCCTTTTGACAGTTTCCTCTTCCATCTCCTCGCCCTCTACTTTCGTACAGTCTATGGTCTCCCAGATTGTCGCTCACACTCCTCCTCCTTCCATCTCAAATGTGGTCCCACATCCTGCATCTATGACTCCCGAAACGCTGGAGGTTATTGCAGGATTTATTGCAGATACTGAACCGTTGATGGACACTGCTCCACCTCCGGTTCCTCCTCCTCTCTCTTCTCCACCTATACCCCTCCTTTCTTCACAGCATCTCTCTCCTTCTCTGATTACAAGTTTTGCGCTGCCTCCACACGTGGACTTTTCTAACCCTAGTCCATAGATACCTCTAACTTCGACTTATATCTTTCTCTCCATACATCATGGCGTATTTGCAGTGGAATATCCGAGGCCT